>CAJHZI010000730.1:762500-897500 GCA_905160935.1 Enchytraeus crypticus | reverse complement strand
TTTATATATTTGTATATATGTATTATATACATATTATATATATATATATATATATATATATGTATATATATATATAATATAACATATACGTATACATTATATATTATAATTAATAAGTGCAACTGTACGTATTCTTAAGAGACAACTGATGCAGATATGAGAGAGACTTAAGAAGTTACGAGTAGGTGGTAATGATTGTGCTTTAGATCAATTGGTCGTTCTCATTAAGGACTTGAAGATATATAGACGCTACACCGATTGCGGCATTATACCACACAAGCTACTTGACCTTCACTGTACATTCAACACTGTTGTGGTATTTAGCATAGAGCGAATAACTGACTGTCTGACTGACTGACTGACTGACTGACTTACTGACTTACTGACTTACTGACTTACTGACTTACTGACTTACTGACTTACTGACTTACTGACTTACTGACTTACTGACTTACTGACTGACTGAGGTTGATTGATTGATTGATTGTTTGACTGACTGACTAACTGACAGGTTGATTGATTGATTGATTGACTGATTGATTGATTTATTTATTTATTTAATTATTTTTATATATATATATATATTTATTGGTTGAATCAAATCTGATTCATTTTTAAGTTTTCATTGACCTAGATTGCAATTGACGGTCGCTCGAGTTTGTCTAGTCGTCTTGAAGAGTAACGTATACTTCTGAACTTTGACTTTAAACACACTGAGGACGACCTGCAGCTGCCGGTGACTGTATGTGAGTAAGGCTCGCTCTAACGACTAGACTGGAGATCTAAATTAGAAAGTCTTCACCCTGCTTCACTCGACAGATGACGGCAGTAGTGGCCGCGGCGAGACTTATAGTAAAAAGTGAAGTAAAAAAGCTAAGGTTAACGTTAGTTTCTTCACTCGAAAGCGATGTAAGTGACGGGAGAGCTCAGGATTTGAACCTCGCATCAGTAAACACTCAGTATAGTGAAATGATCAACTACGTTGATATCTATCACCTTTAATACCACATATTTAAACCGTTAGGCAGTTTAAACCATTTTCCGTATACACGTAAACAGTCCAGTGAATGTCCGAGATTTTACTCTCAGATCAGCGTGGCCGGGATTCGAACCCGCGAGGGTTCAAACTTCATTGCGTTACCCCTAAGCGGCGTAAGGGTAACGTAATAGCGTAGGCTACGCTTTTAGGACATTGTAATACAATTATAACAATTCAGATATACCTATATTAGCAAGATGTTAATATTGTCTATGACAACTAAGGGCACTATAAAATCAAATCTTGCCGATATCGCCATTGGCTCCAGCTAGACTTCAGCTGGAATAGCTAAGTTACCGCTTGTACTGACAACAGTTGTTGAAACTTGAGACTCACAAGTTTTAATTACGTTGACATTAACCACCAGATGTCGCTAAATCAGATTTCGTCGCCATCTTGCGAAAAAACTTTAGAAAAATAAAATTCTTCAGATTCTGTGAGGAGAAAATTACCAGAATCTAAAACGGTAGAGGGCCTACAGTAACAACAACAACACTATTGGATGCAATAGCGACAACATTGAGTGCATCATGTTGTCCATGACAACATTGAGTGCTTCATGTTGTCCATGACAACATTGAGTGCTTCATGTTGTTCATGACAACATTGAGTGCGTCATGTTTTCCATGACAACATTGAGAACTATCGAACCAAATCCAATGAATAAGTGGATGATCTATAGGCTAATACAGTGCGAACCAAATCTTAACATCATTGACTTAAATATAAGCAGAAATTAACTCAACTGTCGTTTAACCCATTAGTGCCCAAAGTTCAAATTTTTTCATAAGCAATAAATTTATTACAAATTTGTCATCATTTGGTGCTCAGAAATGATACCCAATTTAAAAATTAAACTTCCCGTTCACAGTTTTTGAAAAAAAACGACGTCCCTTTTAAGGGACGCTGAGCACTTGCCTCACGAATAAAGTACTACATTCAACATGAAAGAACAATCAATATACAAAATGAAAATGATCTATTTCTTATATAATACGAGTTAAAATACAACTATTGCCTTAAATGTCTTAAAAAATACTCTTAAATAGCTTTCTAAGACAATTGCTTAATCCAAAAACTTTAAAAGCAATGCTAATAATCTTTTGCATTAAAATCGTTACAACTGTTTATGTTATCATGTTGAATAAGCTTATCCTAGCAATTAGATATCTAGAGTCACAGTATAGTCTCCTAGTTGATATGAAAGTCAATAAAAGTAGACTCATGAGAGTGTACGATAGTACTCGAAGCACTCCACATACAACCCTACGTCACACTTTTTACACTTATAGTAGGACTTTTGTCCGCAAGCCTTGCAACGACGCTGTGTCAAGTTCTTTTCAATCCAGTGGTTTCGCCCATCGTAGCGAACCTCATCACTCGCGATCGCTGGACGACGTCCCTGGTTGGATGACGTTCCATAACATCTGAGAAGATCGATGGCTAGCGTTCGTCGGAATGCGAGCAGACTATCGGTGTATACCCCGATCTTGCGGCCAAGATACCAAGAGTTGACTACAGTAACGTCAATGAGGTAGACAACTATTGGCCACCACCAGTTACGCTGACGAATCCGAGTGCGATATGCAGACACCTGCTGATCCAGCTGGTCAACGCCACCCATTCCCGAGTTGTATACACCGAACATTGTTGGTCGAGTAACAGAGACCTTGCGCTTGTCTGCTTGAGACCATCTTTGAACCTGGCCTTCTTCACATTTCCCGAAATTGCTTCCTAGTGTCACAACACTGTTATCACGCCAACGGATCATCAGTATTGCACCGCAGCTTCTGTAGTCATATGAACCTCTAGGTTCTCTTTTCATTGTCGCCACGGACTTCATGGAACAGTGCCCTGTTCGGTTTTCCCTAACGGTTCCAATGGCTTGAAACCCACTGACGCTCAAGTTTTTCAGCAAGCTATATGATGTAAAGAAGTTGTCAAATACAACTTTATGTCCCATGTTTGGTTGAATGTTTGCCTGTTCAAGCAGCCTAACAACAAGATCACCAACAAGACCGTCCTTGTACTGAGTGGCCGATTTTCCCATGTAAATGTCAAATCCATACATATAACCAGTCGATGAGCACAGCGCCCAGTTCTTGTAGCCAAACGAATTGGCTTGCTTCTAATGCCCTGTTTGGCATAGTGTCGCCCATAGTATGGAATCATACTTTCATCTACTGAGAGATACTCATCAATGGCGTTATTTTCAAGGAATCGTTCTTGTAGCTTGCACATAAATGTTCTGATCTTAGCCAGGCGGTCATTCGCATCAAGTTTTGTGTTGTCTTGCAAGTGGAAGTTTTTCAAGATATCGTCAAAGCGATTTCTTCTCATTGACATGCTCAGCAGTTTTGGAACATCATCATCACTAGACCAGTACAGACGTCTGTGAGGTAATTTGCAGTAGCCAGAAAGCAGAAGTCCTCCAATAAATGTCATTATTTCATCCCCCGTAACCAGAAGATTGTTGTTGTGCTGACTTGCATACCGGTTTGTTTCTTCAACAATATCACTTATCATTTCGTCATCAAAGAAGCACTTGAACAGTTCTGCTGGAGTTTTAAAGTTAAAATCACTGCGTACTTTCACTGGATGAAATACTTGTTGTTGAGAATCGACATTTATGCGCTTTTTCCATTTTGGTATTTCTTCGAGTGACTTACGCCTTCCTTTTATAGAGGGCCCCACACGTGCTTTACTGTCATCATCACTTTCGTTTTCACTGCTATGAGTGCTGGAAGTGTCTGGTTCTTCATCTACCTGAACATTCAAGGCTCTGGATCCTAACTGGCGTCGTCGACGAGTCACCTCACAGGCAGTATTCAGCAACTGTCGACCCAGATGATCTCCGATTCCAAGATGTTCATCATCGAATTTGTCGCTATCCTCGTCTGTTAAACCATCAACATCCGCTGGTAAGTAGATGTCAACAAGTGACTCGTCATCTGAGCCGTCGTCGAGCAATTGAAGAATTTGTGCCACGGTACTGAAATAACATAAATTATACCTTAATAATATTACTAATTTTAATGGCTTTTAATGGTCAGAGTTGCCTTTTCTGAGATTTTAAAGCTCTAATAAGGTTTAGAATACATGCAAGAGCAGGAATATGGCAAAATTTTGCTTCAAAACTCTGATGAAATTATGAAATGTTTTGTGAGGCTAGTGCCCAGCGTCCCTTATAAGGGACACGTGAATTCAGGCAACCTTTTTCATGAACTAAATTAAAAGAATTGAAACTACATTCAAATAGAAACAAAGATACACATGTAATAAACTAGTTTAGGAATAAAAAAATTATAGGTACAATATAAATTAAATAAAATTTTAGATGTTTACTTACAGCCACCTATGTCTGGCAGCCATCTTGTACACATAGCTGATTTCAGGTCACGTTACCACACCTTAATTTTTTACATCATGTTCTTCTTTTATTTTTTTATGATACCTGTGTCATTTCTACAACAAATAATACAATAATCACAAATAGTCACTTTGTACAAAGCTACAATGAGAATTGTGTAATATAATGGCTTATAAGCTAGCGTCCCTTATAAGGGATGCTGGGCTGTAATGGGTTAATTAAACATCAGCAGAAATTAACTCAGCAGTCGTTTAAACATCAGCAGCAATTAACTCAACTGCCGTTTAATTAAACATCAGCAGCAATTAACTCAACAGTCGTTTAAACATCAGCAGCAACAGTCGTTTAGACATCAGCAGCAGTTAACTCAGCAGTCGTTTAAACATCAGCAGCAATTAACTCAGCAGTCGTTTAAACAATGTAATAATGTTGTGAATTGTAAAATATATGGAAGGAGTCTGTACTACTCTGACATCTATTTGATGTTAGATTCCCCATCAGTATCGAATGTCTTAGTACGTCATGATGTTTTAAATGACAGATCCTGAGGTGAATGGAACCGTCGTGAGTTCGAATCTCAGCTGCGCTGATCTGAGAGTAAAATCTCAGATATTCACTGGACTAGTTATATGGAAAATGGTCTAAATTGCCTCACGGTTTAAATAGGTGGTATGAAAATGTGATAGATATCAACGTAGTTGATCATTTCAGTATGATGCGTGTTTACTTTATTTACTTTACTTGGACGGCATTCCCAACGTTATATTGATGTACATAACAATTGACTCTTTGTTTATTCATATTTGTAAAATTACCGGCCCTAAGTTGGCCTACCCGACTTTTATATTGATATAGTAAAGCACTCCAGCTATGATTGTTTCTGATTTTAACTGAAATTTCACAGAGAAGCAGGATCAAAAAACTCTCAAAGAGAATTCATGATAGAAACTATTAAAAAACTGTTAGAAATCCTGTCAAAGAAATAGAGATTCTAAACGCTGGCAACATAACTAAATAACAGGGAACTTCCAGAAAATTTTTGCGCTTCTTTTCTATAAAGTCTTAAATTATATATTGTCAGTTATATGTATAACCCCGTGTTGTGCTCGGGTCGGGTTGGACTACTGCAGCATAGGGCAACCGCAAACAATCTGCTGTGTGCAAGTAAGAGGAGACTAAGGCAGGAGCTGAAGATGGCAAGGGGGTACCCGCCTCACCATAAAATATTTTCCCCAGGATTAAATGGTAATTAATCCACCTAACTGAGGAAAGCAACGGGAAACCACCTCAGAAGCCATATTTTTCCCAAGCTATAGGCTACATAAGGTATGCATAAGGCATAGACTTTGTGAAGGGATTAACTTGTTGATCTAAGGAGTTCTCTTATGGAGCGAGAAAGCAGACTTTGAGTATGAATTTGTACCTTGAACCTGCCATTGCAGTGCACAGAAGAAGAAGAGGATATATTTAGGCCTACTAACATATTCTCCACAGTGTGACTCGTGGGAAGCTATCTTACCTTATTCTTGTGGATGTCACATTCCTGACTCGTTAGTGAAAGGATTACAACGTATCGTGAGATTGTGTGATCATATAGAGACAGCAGACTCTGGGGATAGGAATATGTTCCTAGGAGCTACCTCTTGCAACATCATAGAGGAGAGAGAGAGAGAGAGAGAGAGAGAGCTAAGGAGACAATATCGTGGAAGATAATACAGTATACGAAGATTCATTGTCAATTATTTATGTTAAACATACTGTAGTTTGCTTTACATAGATATGGGACTGCCTTGAATATTACGAGTGTTTCTGAACAATAACCCTTTAGGCTACTACATAACTACGACATATTTCACAGTGTTCAAAATACTTTAACATGTATGCGAACATAAAACTTTTCTCATTTCTACTTTTCGCTCCTTTAGTTCCTCGTAAACATCGCTTTTCAATGCTTCTTTGACAACTAGTTCACTTCGTCAAAACATTTTTAATTCCTTTCTTTACCGCTGGTACTTTGAAGTCCTCCTCCTTTACAAGTTATATCTATGACTTTCAATAACCACCTCTTATTTTACCAGCGGTACTTGAAAATCCACATACGTAAATAAGACGTTCTTGCAGTTTGGATGCGAGAGACCAATTACCCAGAATGATTAGAATAAAAAGTGACCTACAGCGTGGTTTTATTTTTGTTTCCACAAATAATCCTGGTAAAGAAAGGGGCTAAAGCATATAAAATCATACAGAAGTCTTATGTAAATCTTTATCAAACATAAGCAGTATTAAACGCAAACTTTTTTAATAATAATAGTAATAAAGTTTCAACGTCCGTTTCCTCATACAAGGATGATGACAGCGACGTCAATTATAACTTTAATTGTACTTCAATCATTCTCAATCTGAAAATATAATTCAATTTGCTAGAACTCAATGAATTTCTTTAGAAATACTACCGCCTACATATGAAACAGAGAGTAGTAGAGAAAGCAGTAGCAGTCTTGCCTACTAAATTATACTAATTCCTTAACTAAATGTGTATTAGTTTTAGCCCACTTTACAAATGTAGTCTTATGTTACTAACGTTAAATCAATATCGAAATCGAAGTCTACATTTGATGTAACCTATACGTATTGAGAAACTGCCACCATAAAATATAGGAGTGACGCGAGGTATGTTTTCAAGTAACAAAAGTTTTAAAAAAACATGTTTGTACGATAGAGTCCTAAATCTATCAAATGCTTCGTAATTTCTTTTTCAGTCAATTAATAGTTTATTATAGTCAGATAAATTAGCACAATTATTTAATTAATAAGTTTAATATAGTCAGATAAATTAGCACAATTATTTAATTAATAGTTTAATATAGTCAGATAAATTAGCACAATTATTGAATTAATAAGTTTAATATGCAGGCCTATATATTGTATATAAATATTGGCCTAAATATATATAATACAATATTATATATATATATATATATATATATATATATATATATATATATATATAATATATACCCTATATGCAATAAACGTACACATATACTCGTATATATATAAACAGTATATATCATCATCATCTTCCCTTGAATCCCAGTTTAATCATGATGGAGATACGAACAGCTACTTCATCCATTCATTTAAATTTTTGTAGCAAATTCTAGAACATAGGCGCTCACCAACCGAATGCCCTTTCTGCCGTTGGTATAGTTTTTTTATCGCCTTCTATGACACCTGAATACTTACATGGTTGGTCTATTCTTCAAGCAACCCGGACACAGCACGAAGAATGTGTGAATATAATGTACATATATGGTATATAGTATATATATATACTATATATATATATATATATATATATATATATATATATATATATATATACAAATATCCATATCTATATCTATCTATATATATATATATATATATACAGTATATATATTCAGTATATATATATATATATATATATATATATAAACCTATATATATATATATAGATATATATATATATTATATATATATATTATCTATATGTATATAATATATATAATATATATATATATATATATATATATATGTATATATATATATATATATATATATATATATATATATATAGGCTGTAATTCCATACTAACTAAATACTATTCCTCATTAAACAACTAAAACGTCAGTGTTAGATGAACGTTGTTAACCACCTGGTAGAGGTCAGACTTGTCTGAGAGGTTAAGACTTTTATCACATTCGTTAATCCAGGCGAAGTTTTAATTTATTTTTTTCAATTCTTCTTACAATCTTTATTAACCAAAATCATGGCAGTACGAAGCACACACAACTAAATTAAGCACAATATAAACCAACATAAAGAAAATTTAGAAAAAAATAGTAAAGATAGAAATAGGCCCTACAAACGATACACTTGTTCAAATAGGCCTACTATAACTGAATAAATCAGAAATCGAAAGTTTTTCTAAGACGTACAACAGTGTCTTCTCAAAAATTTTCCGTACATTTGATAAAAATAATATTTTATATTGTCAGTGGTTTTGCGGTTTTTTGCCATTTGATTTATCATGTGAATATCATAGGTTTACATTCCTGCATAATTTAATAATTAATGGTAAGTTAAGTGCTAAGCAGCATTTGGACTCTCCAGATTACAAAGATTATTTAAATATTAAAAGTAAATTTGCCATAGATAGCAATGACTCTTTGTCGAGTATTCGTTATAAATTCTGGCGCTATTTTAAAAATGCTCTGTTTTAACTATTCTGCAGTTTGTGAAAAATTTGAAATTGTTAAACTTTTATGTGCACTTTTTTATATGTATTCTGTTGTGTCACGTTTTGCAATGTAATTGTATATGTGCGTGTTTTCTGCCAAGAATTGATGAATAAAAGATTATATAACTGCAGCAGATTTCCAATACAAAACAATAAATTAATACAATAAATTAAATTAAATTAAATAATCTAAGAATAAATTAAATAAATTAATCAATAAATTAATACAATAAATAATACGATAAATTAATAAATATGAAAAGCCTTTCACACGGGTAAATGATATCACAAGTGACATAAGGAACACCGGAGATTATTTACACATCTTTTACCTGATGCTGTAGTCTACGCATTGTAAACGTGCTAACATCAAACAACAATACATTAATATGATGATGTCAGATACTTGTTAAAAAGCACAATAGTATGTGATACAGCGCTATTTTATTGTTATGATATATATATATATATATATATATATATATATATATATATGCTGCACTGCCTATTGGCAAGTCCGCGGTATGTAACGTCTCTGTTCATCTCTATCTATCGTCTTCCTCTTTATGTCCACATATGAGGGGATATCTAAATCATCTATGACATTCCTGTTGATATACCATTACTCTTGAGGGATTCTGCTTATGACGAGGTGGGTCTCTGTGCTTTCATCAGCTTCGACAAATATTTACTAGGGAGGGGCGTCATTCCCTGAGAAAACCATACTGGTTATGCATATAATATATATATGTATATATATATATATATATATATATATATATATAATATTATATAATATTGTATTATATTATATTATATTATATTATATTATACTATATATATATATATATATACATATATATATATATATATGCATATGCATATATGGAGCTACGTATGTACATGTATATATTTATATATACATATATATACACATAGATATATATATATATATATATATATATATATATATATATGCACATGCATAATTATATTTATATAGGTTATACATATATAGTCATCTATATATATATATATATATATATTGCTTTATATGTATCTAGCTTCTATGTCTAAAATTATATATATAACCCTATATCGCCCCCCCCATATTATATTTTTATTTATATTATTTTAATAGTAACACTTTAGTAACTTCGTGTATTTAAACTATACTTTTACTCTAAATTCTATGTGGTATTATAAACAAATTTCAAATTTATGTGTGTATATGTATATAGGTCTACAGCTATATATATATATATATATATATATATATATATATATATATATATATATATATATATATATATATACATGTATATTCTATATATATATACTATATATATATTGGCATATATATATATATATATATATATACATGTATATTCTATATATATATACTATATATATATTGGCATATATATATATATATATATATATATATATATATATATATATAAAGGCATAAAAATAAATTTACATAGTCCTATTTAGTGTCTACATACTTTCATACATTTATACATAATTATTTTTATAGGTATGAAAACCTATAAATAACTTTTTTTATTTTGTACAGCAGTATCTAGGCCTATTTATATATATGTATATATATATATATATATATTATTTTTTACAGCAATATCTAGGCCTATATATATATATATATATATATATATATATATATATATATATATATATCCTCCTTCAAGTACTATTTACCTTCTCCTCTTTATATATATATATATATATATATATATATATATATATATATATATATATATATATATATTGACGTCACTGATATCATCCTTAGATTAGGAAACGGATTTTAAACCTTTATTCATGATATATATATATATATATATATATATATATATATCCTTTAAATATTTGAATTGTTTTACATGTTAAAATTAATTTTAAATAAATATTTTTTCTCAATAATATAAAACTTCCTATATTTGGTTTATATTTGTAGGTAATTCTTTGAAAGCTCTTTCACTTTATTATCAGCAAATTTTTATTGTACAAGCGATTTCTCCGTTCTCTAATTTCTAATTTTAATTTCTAATATTAATTTAAAGGCCTAAGCTATTTATCTATTATAATAAAATAAAATAATGGAATTAGCCGTATATACTCGCATATATTTTATAAATTTTATATTTTTATATATTTCATATATCTTAAGTTAACATTTTAGAACGGACATGCCGGTATTCGTCTATCTTTGTTATTTTGACTTCTATAATCAGTTAAATTTAATAAAGTGTTGACTTCTATTATTTTGTATTAAAATAAATTAGCGGAAACTATTTTATGCTCGCAAGATGTCACCTCTTGCCGAGAACTTCATATTTCCACCGCTAATGAGTTTACGATGCTAATCGTATCACATTATACGTGACCCCCTAAATATAATCTCCCATTCCCTCTCCAACCCTATCCTCCCTCCTTCAAGTACTATTTACCTTCTCCTCTTCTCCAAAATTTGTCAAAATTTAGATTTCAAAATTACTACAGCTCTAACTAACGGAGGCCCTAACTTTTCCAGACCATTTCATAAAAAATTAATGTCTGGTTTATAAAGTCGCAAATTTAGTACAGTGTTTGAAACGGCTTTAGTACAAGTGATTCAAAAGTGAAGACGTGCGTTTGTCGCAGCAGCAGTGGAATATGGTGGAATATGAATGTCAACAACAACAACAATACGATTAGAGTGCTACTGTTGTCCATGACAACATTGAGCACTGTGATACCAAATCAAAGCCGATGAGCAGAGTGAGGGGTCCATAAACGGTGCGAGCCAAAATCCGGGTGGTCAGTCCAAGGAAGGATACTAGCGGAATGGAGGTTTAAGTGTTGGTCTCAGTTCGTGGACGTTTGGTGGAAATGAAAAGTCGAAGAGAAAAGATTTCAATCGCCTATGAAACTTTTGGTGGAGTAGGAAAGGCTAATGTCTAGTTTCTAGAGAGCTTCATTGATCTATAATCGACTTACACAGCCTCCTCTCTTTCAGTTCTTATTCCAGGTCTGCGGCATATATTTATTACCAGATACATAGAGAACAAGTAGGCTAGCTCTAAAGACAATTATAGTGTGCCTTAAACGAATCTATGATTGACCAAAAAACTTGTAGGAAATCAGTTTAGCGAAATTCTCATTCTTTATCTCTCTTCTGATGATAAAATCTTCTCTCTCTCTTTCTCTCTCATGACGTCTCCTGTACTCAGCTCGTATCTCTCAATGTAGTTGCTAACATCATCTCCGGCCGTTGAAACGAAGAATAAATCGACATTATGCTGTTGACTCAACCCCCCCCCCCTCTACCCCTCTCATGAGATTAACTCAGCGACCCACAGGGGTACCCCCCTCTAGCCTCTGTTATCACTCAGAGCTGATGCATCCACTCTAGGGTTGTAAACCCATTAAATTCTCGTTAAACTCCCATCTGTCTTTGTAACCTTTGATAGTTGTAAGATGCTTTGCGTCTATATTTCTGGACTTAATTCTTTCCTTATTTGTTTTTTCTTTTATTTATATATTTCATTAATTTTTTTATGTATTTTTTAAGAAACGGCATTTGGATATACGTTTAAGCGCTAGTTTAGTTAAATTACAATTTTGTTCAATAAATTGTGTTCTATATAAAACGTGAAATAGACCAGCCGGTGACTGACGCTACAAAGAGGCGACAAAGCATAAACTGAGGAAGGCAAAGAGAATCCATCTCAGAGGCCATATTGTTCTTAAGCTATAGTCTACGTACGGTATTGACAAGGCATAGCCTTTATTAAGCGATTCACTTGTTGATCTATGGAGTGCTCTTTATGGAACGTAGAAGAAGACTCGAACGTTAATATGTGCCTTGGATCTGCCACTTCTTTGATGACTGGTTAGAGAGAAGAACTTTTGACAATAAAAAATTGAAAGTTGAACATTCTGTTAGAAGATTGAGAAGGAATAGTCTATGTCGTGACATCTGTCGAATAAAATAATTTACAATCTTCAAAAATATTAAAAATATTAAAATGAACTGATAATATGGCGGAATCTTTCTAAATTATCGGCGTCCTAACGGCGTCTTGAGATGACATGAAAGACAGCGTCCATTCTTAGTGGTTAACTGATATTTTCCAAAGCTCGAAATATGTGAAAAAACTTTAAACCCATGAATTGCCAAATTTCGGCAGCGTTTAAAATAATATAGTACCTTTCTCTAAATTTATTAAACATTTTGGTATGGCATGATACATTATGTGCGGCCACAAATTTTTTACGGTGTTACTATATTAAATAGGAGACCAACAATTCACTGTTGCTGTTGCTCTCTCGCTGTAAACAAGACATTAAAGAATAAATTCTTCTTCTTTATTATCTATGGTTGTTTACAAATTTTTATTTACAAAGTTCATGGTTGTTTTTTTCTGTAATAGAAGTTATTTTTTGAAACTATTCTATTCAAGTTACTGCAGACAATAAAATTCTATAAGTCATGCAGCCTGATGTAGGGTTTAATCAAAACCTTGTTAGACTATTCTGTGACTAGTTTTCTCCACCATTTCACGAAAAGTGTGACAGATTTATATTTGCAAGATATTATCTGTCTCTTTTAATACCATATTTAAACCGTCAGACAGCATATAATCACTTTGCTCTTGTTACCAGTTACGCTATTATCATATAATTTACTCGGTGATCACTGACAAATTGTATCTGCCATTTTTCTTTATAATTATTTATTGAAGTAATTTGGTTAATTTCCAATTTCATTCACATTTATATTTGAGAGGTTTTAGGATAGGATGGCTAATCATAGTGATCCGCTGCTTGACGTCGACATGTCAGGAAACAGAGAGATAAAGGACTCGGTGGAGAGAATTGAGAGATTTGTGCAGCAGCACTCGACATCTAACGGTCGTCTTGCTCTGGTGACAGTGAGTAGAGTTACCAGAGCTTGTGTTGTTGTTGTTGATGTGGTGTTGTGTGGTCAAACATCTGTTAAAGCCTAAAGGCTAAGCCGTCAAAGCCTGTGCTATCGGTGCTTTCATAGTTGTTGTCACTATTGACATCAGAGCATTGACGAGTGTGCCCAAAATTTTTACTCCGCATCTGCTGATTTGAAATTGAAGTCCTAACCAACTGTGCCAATGTCTCAGCTACTGGTCATAGAGTCATAAATCAATACTAAGATGCATGGTTATCTTTTGATGGATTTGCTAATTGATTGACCTAGTGATTGATTGATTGATTGATTAATTGATTGATTGATTGATTGATTAATTGACTGATTGATTGATTGATTGATTGATTGTAGTCAGGGGGCACCACTGTACCTTTAGAGAGCAGAACTGTTCGGTTCATCCATTGATTGATTGATTGATTGATTGATTGATTGTAGTCTGGTGGCACCACTGTACCGCTAGAGAGTAGAACTGTTCGGTTCATCGATAACTTTAGTGTTGGGAGTCGTGGCGCAATATCAGCTGAGTATCCTTCTGATCAATCAATTAATCATTACTTTAATCTATCAATCATTTCTTTCAAATATCAGCCATTCCTTTGATTATATATACTAGTTCCATAGTATATAATCATATCATGACTCTCTGTAGTAGGTCATAACATGACCTACTACAGAGAGTCATGATATGATTCATGAGTCATGATAGTCAATCTAATCAATAATTATTAATATAAGAAATCTATTTTAAAATAAACAAAGTAGTTTTAGTTAATTTAAGTGTAGCTCAGTTTAATATAAGCAGTCTTAAAATCACAAGTTTTATGATCTGTACTTGTTGGATAAACTAAACTGTAAACTATCTACTGTAGTCAGTTGTTGTTGATGATATTTTGACTCTTGTTAGTTTTTCATTAACTCTTCTGGCTCAGATATTTTCTAGAGGCTGGCTACGCCGTGATATTCCTACACCGGCGTGGCTCACTTGAGCCGTACACAAGACATCTGCAGCATGTCAACGTGCTAGACAGGCTCGAGGTGGTCGGAGATAAAATCTGTCGTTAGTCTCTCCAATACTCTCAGCCTTATTTCACTGAACGTCTAGTGAAAACACTGGAATATAGCAAAAATATAACAGAACTTTAAGCATAGAATAAATTTGACTTTGATGTGTATAAAGTATCTATGGAATATGTAAGCCATTTGCTGACTGACTGTAGACTACATTAAATTGGTATTTGTAGCTGTTGTTTATTGATTGATTAATTGTGACTCTTATTTATTGATTGATTATTGTAGCTCTTATTTATTGATTGATTGGATTGGTTCTCGCAGCATGGCAGAGATGAGTTGATGTTGATATAGGGATATGTCTGACTGTCTGTACTACAAATTAATTGACTTGTGATTTGGTTAACTGATTTATTAATTAAAGAGTCGAATCAGATAACGCGGCTGAGTTGATATCTATGCTGCCACGCTACATTATTACTGATTGATTGATATATATATAGATTGATTGATTGGTTGATTGATTGATTGAGTGATTGATTGACTGAACAGTTAGATCAGACCACACTGCTGACCTAGCGCCTATATTATCACACTACAGAGCTACTCAATCCTCTCTGCTGCACGTAGAGTTCACGACACTCGTGGAGTATCTTCATCTACTTCAGGCGGCGGCTAAACAACTGAGCCGCTGCAGCCGCCACGCCCTCCTCTACCTCGCAGCGGCTGTGTCTGACTTCTACATCCCTCTACAAGACCTGGTCTCTGCCCTTCTCTCTCTATCCTTGCGTATGTTTGATTGTAGGCTTGCTATTGGTTCCGCAGAGTGATCGCTGTTGTCTTGAAGGACAGTGGCACTGTATTTATTGTTTTAGCGAAGTGTTGGTTTCTTCTATGCAGTTCTCTGTATTCCCTTTGTCCTGTTGATTTGTTGTAGCAGCTTTATTGGTATTGTATGATAATTTAGCAGATGTTTTTTAGTGGATGAATGATTTATACGGAGCTTATAATATGATTTGTAATATTGATATAGAGTTTATAATATTGATATAGAGTTTATAATATTGATATAGAGTTTATAATATTGATTTATGTGGAGGTTATAATAGTCATTCAACTATTAGACTCTTAGAGCTTCTGCTGCAGCTACGATTGATTGATTTACTGGTTGATTAATTGATTGATGTATTCATTAACTGCTTGATTGATTCACTAACTTATTGGGTGATTGATCATTGATTAACTGATTGATTAATTTATTCATTAACTGATTAGCTGATTGATCATTGATTTGCTGATTGATTGATTGACTGACACAGCCTGATCACAAGATTCAGTCGACAGATGGACCCCTGGAGCTCAAGCTGCAGCTAGTGCCTAAGATGCTCCGCCCACTTGTACGTGATTGGTGCCCGCAGGCCTTTGTCGTGTCGTTCAAGGTTTGTGTACTGCTGAACGTTGATTCCTAGTTCAATGGTTCCCTCTAGTGTCAACTCTGTGGCATAAGTCATGGTGGTGGTGATGATGATGATTTGGCTGGAGCCAGTGGCAATGTCGGTAAGACATTCGACAGCTGATCAGTATGTGTGTTCAAAGCGGGTGTGTTCAAAGCGGGGTTCAAAATATGGGCTCTTCCGTCACTGACATCCTTTCTAGTGAGGAAACTGACGTTCACATTAGCTTTTTTGACGATGATGATGATGAATGATGACGACGATGAATGACGACGATGATGATGTTAAGCTGTTGTTGTTGTTGTTCAGTTGGAGACAGACGCTAGCATACTGATTAAGAAGGCAGAACAGTCTCTGAGGAACTACTGTCACAAGGTATCTATATACACCGCTCATACCTTACTAGCATTTAATCTTCTGTTATTTATTTATAATTTAATGACAAATAATTAAATCATGTATTATCATGTTACTCGTTGATTGATCTAGGTTACTCCTACAATTTAACGTAATTAATTTACGAGGTATTTGCTCTAATTAATACCGTAATACCTTAGAAATACCTTGTTGGTATCGTTTCTATTTCTAAAATTGTGATAGAGTTTATGGTAATTTATCAAGTTAATCTTTTCTGATTCTTTTTTTTACTAGACCACCTATACAAATGATAGTGTATTTGGAGTGTGTTTCTATGTCTACAGATGATTGTGTATTTAGAGTGTGTTTCCATATCTACAAATGATAGTTTATTTAGAGTGTGTTTCCATATCTACAAATGATAGTTTATTTAGAGTGTGTTTCCATATCTACAAATGATAGTGTATTTAGAGTGTGTTTCCATATCTACAAATGATAGTGTATTTAGAGTATGTTTCTATGTCTACAGATGCTGGTGTACTTAGAGTGTGTTTCTATGTCTACAGGTGATTGTATATTTAGAGTGTGTTGCTATAAATGCTCGTGTATTTAGATTGTGTTTCAATGTCCACAGATGCTCATGTATTTAGAGTGTGTTTCTGTGCCTGCAGGTTGTTGTTGGTAACGTCCTGGACACTCGTAAGAGAGAGGTGGTGCTGGTCTCGCCCACTGAACACGAGTGGATTCGCTTGTCTGAGCCTGACGTTAAGTCAGGAGTGCCGATAGAGCAGTCGCTGGTCCATAAGCTAGTGATTAAACATGAGCAGTACATACAACAACAACAACAACAAGCTACTAATAGTGCTCCATCATCCAGCTGACTTATAACGAGAGAAAGGATGTGTTATAGAAACCTTCGATGAGCAGTTTTGTTGTTTACTTATCATGAAAAAGTTTGGTTATTTTATGTCAAATAAGTTGTGTTGTTGTAGAAATTGTTATGCGTTTAGCTAGTTAATCATGAAGTGAAGGAAATATTTAGATATTTCATTTTTTTCATTAAAGATTTAGAATCTGAATATTAGTATGTTGATAGATTTACTAATCTTTATTTTGTTTGTTAACTTATAATGAAAGAGATGGAATGTTATGGTTGTTAACTTATAATGAAAGAGATGGAATGTTTAGCTTTTAAACTCTTTTATACTGTGTAGGTTTTTGTCCCATACACGAGACAACGTGATATAGTTAATTCTGTACTGTAGCATAACAATTAAACTGCTAGACAGCGGACCAACAGGTGCAGGGTTTGAATGCTAGCCATTGCATCATATAGAAGTAAAACGGGTCGTTGGTCTTTCTCAGAAGCCTAATCACTTTAATTCTGTTTACTTTTGCTCTCTAATAAAATTACTGTTGTTTATTATTGTCAGCATTCCATTATGTACAAGCTATCTACAGTGATGTCTTTAGTTCAAGACAACATGGACGTTAAATTGGTTAATGAACGTGTTCAGTTGTGCTTTCAATGATGCTACATTTTGTTATCTTTAATTAAAGACAAAATGGACGTTAAATTGTTTGATGAAGGTGTTTAGTTCTGCTACATTTTGCTCTATATATTCTCAAATATTCCTCTGATCATACCGACGTTATAGAGATAGTAAAGTTCGTTTCGTCACCCACACATGACGTGAGGGAGTTGAAATAGGTCTTGATTACAGTAGCTGTGATCTGCTCAACAGATCTGCTGTAATTGATTTGTGCTAATGATTACATTGATTAGACTTTATTTATTGAACTGATATAGTTCATTTAATTGTTACCTAAACAGTTATGTATTAATAAATTAGTAATTAATTAATGGACACTGATAACAAGGAATAATATCACAAGCACTAAGTCCAGACAGGGATTTGTTCCTCTGTTTCTTTAATATCACAGTATATCATTGTTACATACACACATATACAGAGAGATAGAGAGAGAGAGAGAGAGATGCTTACACATATCTAGTAGTACACACGCACGAGTGTACGTTAAATAATAGCTAAAGCTAAGCCTTGTACAGTCTATAACTGCAGTCTCTACTGAAGTCACTCAACACGTGTGCACACACGCATCATACATACGCGTATTTAACATGTATCTGCAATGTATGTATCTACATATCACATACACACGTACATACGTAATATACATGTATACGAGTATGTACAGTGTACATGACACATAAGAACATACGAGTTGCACGCACACGTATGTGCACGTGTGTGTAACTCGTATAGTAATAATATAGCGTTATACAACTTGTTAACTACGACAGCAGCGTTGCGGCGTGTTACCTACGCTACTCTTTACAAGTAAACACATAGCACAACAATAAATAAATCATGCAACAAAAAATATTCACTTATTTTTTCAATGCAGAAACGTACCAGCCCTTCATTTAGTAAGAAAAGCTACAGCCAAGCTAAGCAACTAAGAGCTGGGTCTAGCAGCTTCTAGTAGCTATCTAGCAGCTTCTAGTAGCGATCTAGCAGCTTCTAGTAGCTATCTAGCAGCTGGGCCTAGCAGCTTCTATCTAGCAGCTGGGCCTAGCAGCTTCTATCTAGCAGCTTCTATCCAATAGCTTCTCTCTAGCAGCTTCTATCCAATAGCTTCTATCTAGCAGCTTCTATCCAATAGCTTCTCTCTAGCAGCTTCTATCTAGCAGCTGGGCCTAGAGGCTTCAGCGCACTCAACAGCAGCATGCTAGTATAAATCATTATGAGCTAAAATACAGCGAATGAGTAAACAGGAAAAACCCGCGTCAGGGAAATCCACAGAATTAAACGTCCTTTCATCGCCCAATCACGACCGGGGGGGGGGGCGCCGGAGTTAAATAAAAAGTTATGTAAAGAGCGAGGTTTAAAAAGCGGCGTCATACCTAAACTAAAATTCTTACATCGTATATACACGTGAATAGCAGACAGCACATCCAGCAACCAGCATTAAATAACAGAGTGCTGGAGACCAATGTGATAGTAATACACTGTACACACTACGTACAGGGTTGTACACTCACACTGTACACACTACGTACACTCGAGCTATGAAGCACCTAGTGATACAACAGCCGGTCACACACAGATAGAGACCAGGTCTTATACTCACACGTCTTCACATGTGATTGTTTAAAACAGCAAAAGCTTAAATACACGCACTTCAACAACAAACTCGCACATTGTATTAACAGCGCGACACGCGACCCATTATCAACGCCTAACCTTCCCCTCATAACACATCGGCTACGTGTTTCCATAATCAGGAGACACAGTAATGTGTTAATTCACTAGCAAAACAGATTAGTAAAGAAGCAAAGCTGAGAGAGAGAGACTTAATAAAGACAGCTCACTACAGCTGCTCATACAATAGCTGCCTGGTGGACCATCACAAAGCATCAAACCTCTATTTACACACATCATCACAACAACATTGAAAAGACTTGTCTTAAAATTAGTTCAGATTTTACGCAAAATTTAGCAACACACTTACGTCCCCGACATGACCCATGAGGGAGGAAAATGACATCAAATCATCTCTCAACTGCGGTAGAGTCTTCAACGACTTGACGATAACCTCGTAGACACAGCCAATGCCTTTCAGAGGAAACCCAAACCATACTTAAAAGTAATTCATCAAAATTAGCAAACTATTAAAATACTACAAGTATATAATCAAAACTAACAAAAATCACATTGCCTTCAGTTTAACAGCGGCCATTCTAGACAGAGAGTGAAACGTGCGCATCATCTATGGTCGATAAAACTAGTGTAAAATCTCTATTAGTCGTGCGACTGGACATCTCACTTCACACTAGGACGAGGAAGTGAACATCAAACTCTTGTAACCAGCACAAACATAAATAATATTACGATTTTATTTCTACTTCTACAGACACAATTATTTAATCAATCAATAAGAATTTAGCGTCCGGTTCCTCGCAATAAGGCAATGTCAGGGACGTCACATAACTACTATTTATTCATTCACTACAGAAGACGTCCTACGTATTAGCGGAAGAAAGCTAGAGAATTAGATGAAGATATGAAATGAGATCAAACGTTATTCTCTAAGTTCAACACAGCAGCAGCTGCAGCACAAACTGTTTGCTAGGAGCTAGAATGCAACAAAGCTTTAATAATTAGCCTAATCAGGAGCTCAAGTAGTTTACAGTTCACTTCCTCAGTTCCAGATGATGTCACAGTCACAGCTTCTATCTTGCCTCAATAGATCAGTTCGGTAATTGAAAATATATTTTGTTGCATGTTAACACCAGTTTGTTTATGTTGACATCTGATACATATATTTACATGCAAATGTAATGTGTCTACATTATAACTTCGTTATAATGCATGCATATCGTTATAATGGGTGTCAGAGTTACTACAAGTGTTAAGTTATTCTTTAATTAATATCCGTATAGTAGGTTGTAAAGTAAATAACATTTCTAAAGAAAACTTGTATTAGAAATTTTATGAGGAACTAGTACATTTCAATGGTATTCTATGCAGTGTTTACGTTTTCTTGTCCACTGTTTACATTTGGTGTCCCCAATGTTCTATTTATAGCTATTACCGAAAAGATCTATTAACTGGAGCCAGTGGCACTGTCAGTAAGATATTCGACTGCGGACCAGTATGTGCGGGATTCAAATCCTGGGTTTTCCCGTCACTGACATTGCTTTCGACTGAGGAAACTGATGTTAACATTAGCCCTGCTTACATCTGCTCCAGTAACTTCAACGCCAGTAATCACATGAAGCTGTACACATGAGCAACTAAGCCTTTTGTCTTTAGCTCACAGTCATAACTTATAAACAGCTTTTAGAATTTCCAAGAACACCGCTTTCACAGCAACACAAAAAATATAGTATTAAAATAAACATTTAGTGTTGGATATCGCCCGCATGTGTCATCAGCAACGCACCTAGTCCATGATTTGACCCGTGACAACAAGGGATGGAGCATCTTAACAACTAAGCCACACTAATCGATCATTAATTATTTAGAATGTCTCTAACGTGTTTTAAATGACAGATCCTGAGGTGAATTGAACCCTCGTGGGTTCAAATCCCAGCCGCACTGACCTGAGAGTAAAATCTCGGACATTCACTGGACTGGTTATACGGAAAATAGAATAAATTGCTTTACGGCTTGAACATAACATGTAGTTTTATAAGTGATAGATATCAGTATCTTAAATCACTGCAACATGATTTAAAGACTCACTCAAATGTGGACATCAAGAGGAAAGCGGAAGACAGATAACAGCGGAGTCATTATATATGATGGACCTGCCAGTAGGCCATGCACTAAGAGAGAGAGACGTCAACACAGTTGATCGCTTCACTGTAATGCCTGTTTACATTAGTACAGTACCTTCAAGGGACGGGTCACTGCACTGAGCTCAAGTCCTAATAATAGCGTTCACTGCAGCCTCAATTCATTACAGCCACTTCCCGTGGCTTTCAATTCATTAGACGCAGAAGAACAAATTGATAGCAACAACCTGCATCAGACATTTATAATTACATAATGCAACAATCACATTAACACCAGTAAATATTTACACTAGCTGCACGTATTCAAGACAACCACTACTCGCACTACTGCACAAGCAACAGTCGTATATAGCTTTCTAACTATTCAGTCCGCAGCATTTCTGCAATTTTTCTACATTTCTATACATACATCCCCGCAAAGCAGATAAGCCGCTACAGAGAGGCTGTGACTTAAATAACAAGTCCTCCAGGATTGTCGACTGCCAATTAATTAATTTTTATTTTTATTAATTTAACAATTAATTTAAAGCAAACACATTCTACACGTCGCCAGCGAATCCATAACATCAGCAATGTACGTCTGCACGTCCACTCACAGCTTCTCATCCGCCTTATAAAATACTTCAGTTCTCGTAAACTCTTAATTCTTTTTTTTTATTGTTTCACTCCCCCTCTATCTCCACAACTTGATCCTTGGCATTACTCGGCAACTCCCATTTAACATTTTAGAGAATTTTCACTGCTTGGTGCTAGATGTCGTTGTGAATGATTCGCTCCAGTTGAACGGGCCTGACATCATTCTAAACTCTTTCCACGTACGCTAACGTCCTCTGTATCATTTTGAAGTGATTCACAGTGCCAGACAACATGAGCGGTACAGGGTCGGTAGAGAGTTCTAGATATCATCATGACCAGCAGATGCTGGTGTTACTCTAAGATGCTGAAGCAGTGGTGGATGAGCTCAACTCTCGGCTCAAGCCCATGTGCATCAACAACGTCCATGATCCCTCGAGAACCCCACACACAGCGCTGTTGTCAGAGCAGCAACGACTAGCGCTGCAACATGCAACGACTAGTAGAAAGCACCGATCAGGTCCCTTCTAATGGGCGTAAGAGACGCACCCCTCAAAGCCTCATCTTTGACAATTAATCCAGTTAAGTGTTCCGGCGTAAGAAACCGCCGCTGAGAGTGGAATAAGCCGAGAAGCCAGGCAGAGAACCGGTGTAAGCCGGCCTCTGAGAGAGCAACAACAACAAGATGCAGTGTGGTATGTACAAGTCCCTACAGTTGTCATGTGACCTCCATGGCAACGACCGTGTCCTTCGTAGTCGTGGCAACCAGGTCTTCACGAGTATCTCTAAAAACAAGCATGCAAGTAACTATAGATCAGGAAATCAATAATCACCATGGATCAATCAATCAATAATCAGTAAGCCAATAGAAGTGTAAAACCTGACCAATTATAATAAAAGTAAATATCTATACCAACCATAACAAAAGTAAAAAGCTTAACCAATCATAATAAAAGTATAAAACTTGGCCAATAGTAATAAAAGTAAAACACTTTACCAGTGATAACAAAAAGCATAAAATTAACCAATCAGTCTTTGTGACTATAACTCGCTCAATTATTATTAGTCAATTAATGGACAACTTGTTACATTGTAAATCTTTTGCTTATGTTATCAGCTGTATTGAAGTGTCACCATCTGCGGTTTTGTCAGATTATTATAGGAATAGGTTCTTACTTGATTTACATGATGATATAGCAATATAGTATATATAGATTATATGTTTCCTGTGCTGCGTTCAGACACTGAGCAATATTATAGCCAACATCTTGGACCAAAGAAAAACAGGATCAGAAGCAGTGCCAGTCCACTAATTACAACACATCTAGCGTACATTTCTAATGGGATATAATGATCAGCTTCTACCTGGCCAGTGAATTAGTTCTAGAGGTGACAGCATGGCTGTTTAGCTTCATCAGCTGCTGCTGCTGTTGCAGCTGTGAGTTAGACAGCAAAGCCCCGCCCACAAGCATCTGACCCCCGGTCGTCGTAATTCCCGTAACAGTATTTCTATTTGTTCTATTAATAGACTGAACGACAGCGTTTGCACTAGCTCCCACAGTCCGAGTAAATGTAACGACTGAGTGAGCCACTGGATTACTGGAGGTATTCCCGCCGGCTAAGCCAGTCAGAACAACCTGAGATAGAGCCGGTGCGGAAGCGGACGGGTGAAGTTCTAAATGCTGAGCGGTGGACTTGCCCGGTAGAGCAGCCGTCAACTGCCTAACGTCGCTGGCTCGCGATTGGATGATCATATTCTGCTGCTGCTGAAGCTGCAAGAGCTGCTGCTGCCTCTGCTGCAACAGCTGCCTCTGCTGCAACAGCTGCTGCTGCTGCAGCGTTACCGGCAGCTGCATGCCCTGGCTCGTCATTACCGTCGGCATGCGACTGGGCGCGGCGTGTCGGTTAGCCGCGGCGGCTACGTTGACAGTCGGCACTAAACCCTGCGACAGCGTCGCCACGACATTGGGTGGGAATGTACCCATCGCGCTCATCTGATTGGTCGCCTGGTACCTCGGTGTAACGTTGCCTAGGTGCTGCGTGCTCAACCCTCGCCCCACCAGCGCCCCCACCACGCTGTCCGGCTGTACCCTAGCCGCCCCGGCTCTCTCCGCAACCTTCGAGGCAGCCGGCGTCTTGCCGGGACGATGTGGGCCGAGCTTGCTGGGCAGGTCGACGTGCCTGAGTGCTGATTGGTTGACGGGGGCGGTGTGCAGGGTGGATATGCTCGACAACGCCGCCGTGCGCTCAACGACCGGCCTGCCAGGATTACTAGACGAGAGAGAGGAGGGCGGGATGGGGTAGTTGAGGAGGAGGATGTTATCAGCCGGAAGCGTGGAGAGACCCAGAGACGTCCCCGACACGTCATCTGCGGCGACAGAGGTAGAACACAGTGGATCTGAAGCGGTGGTCGAAGTCAGCGGGTCCGAGTCTGAAATTAAAGCAATAACGATGATTAAAGAGAGAAATTCCAGTATATTAGTAATAGAGACAGTGGCGTAACTGATGAATAGAGAGAAATACTAAAACCTGAACATCATTACATATAATAGAAACATTTTACGAGTCAGAATAATAAATTCAATAAATAACAAGTACAATAAGTGAACTGATCATGTGATGAATAGAGAGAAATACTAAAACCTTAAATGTTAACGTAATGTGGCAAGAGATCATCATCATTATCATCATATCTTCTCTTTAATCCCAGTTTAACCAGGGTCGGGAGACGAATAGACCATCTCCACTTCTCTCTGTCCCATATCATGTCACCTATCAATCTTCTATTTTACATTCATTTTGGAAAATTTTAAAGCTTTAAAAAGGAAGTTTTACAGTTAATTATAATTGGAAACATTATAAAAGATAGAATAAAATAATTAAATCAACAAATAATTAGTTAAATAAGCAAGTTAAATAAATAGTAGTTATTAGCTGAAGGAACACTATATTGTGATAAGATCACACGGTGTACGCACCGATGTCGGGATCAAGCTTTAGTCGCTTGAGACAAGGCCCGCCCTCTAGTGTGTCGTCACTCTGCCCACCTGACCCCACGTCTAGCTTGATTGACAGCGAGGAGGCGGGCTCAACGTCACGTGCAGAGAGTGGAGGAGGCGTGGCTTGGGAGAGAGAGGCCAGGCAGACCTGATGATAGAATGGTCTGTAACATTGTCAATCAATCAATCAATCAATCAATCAATATGTCAGCTAATAAAACAATGGTCTGCAACATTGTCAATCAATCAATCAATCAATCAATTAATCAATCAATCAAACAATTACTATGTCAGCTAACACAACAATGGTCTGCAACATTGACAATCAATTAAGCAATCAATCAACCAATATGGCAGCTAACAAAACAATTAGATGATGATATTATGTTGTGATATTATTCCAACAGCATTACCAACCAATCAATGGAAAATCAATCAATAGAAACTGATCAGTATTCATTTTAGCTTTCTTTATAGTTAAAGGTAGAACCAGATTATGATTAGGATTCTAATTAGTATAACAACTCGCACAGAAGCAGCAGCGGTACTCACATTTCATTGGCTCGTATGTAGTCTATATGATCTCTCAACGCTGCAGCACAAGACCTGCCTCTATTATCACACCCCTCATCAACCCCACCTGAGCCACAGTTCACCCCGCCCATCCTAAAGTCCCCCGCACTGCTTAATCGCCTGCTCGCCACAGCACAGCGCTGCGAGCTTAACGGTGAGTCACCTGCTGAGCCGCTACCGGCTAACGCCGCAGAAGATCCTACCGAGTCGGTTGCGGTAGAATAAGATAACGATGAAACAGTCTGAGATAATAAATCTACTGATAGAGTTTGTGCTGCCTGTGCGTCAGGGACGTCCCCGACATTAGCCGTTGAAGCGGAGGAGGAGGTAGAAAGAGGTGCAGCCTCAGAGAGCGGCTTAACGTCGCTCAGCTCTGATTTAATTACACTGCATGGCTCCATCGAGCGGCTCAGCGGCTCAGATTTGTGGGAGAATCGCAGGTGGGTGGGGTCTAACTGATGCAGGGCGGAGTCCCACGTCGTGCCGGCACGATCAAACAGTACCCTGAAATAATCAATCACAACCAATAAATCAAACAGTAAATCAGTCAAACAATAAATAAAACAATAAATCAATCAATATATCAATCAATAAATCAATCAATAAATAAAACAATGAATCAAACATAAATCAAACAATAAATCGATCAATCAAACAATAAATCAATCGTGGTAGCGATGCTCTGTTAGCCGTATTATAGGAACAGATAAATGGCAGTCTAATCTTAACCAGTGGCTTAAATAACAGAATAATCACAATTCAGTGCTATGAAAGCTTACATGTAGCTCAGTAGCTGCGCCTCTTTTTCAGAAGTTTAACTAGATAATTAACTGCACCGCGTTTTACAAAGTAAACTTCTAGCTTTTTTACGCAGCAAGCTGATTGATCGATGAGTCTGAAGGACAGCGCTGTCATTGGCGGAGCGCCATAGTTTTAGAGGTTGAGCTTCAAGTCACAGCACATTTTTACGCAACACCGATTGATAGAG
Source organism: Enchytraeus crypticus (assembly GCA_905160935.1). NCBI lineage: Eukaryota > Metazoa > Annelida > Clitellata > Enchytraeida > Enchytraeidae > Enchytraeus > Enchytraeus crypticus. The sequence goes on along the minus strand of CAJHZI010000730.1, from coordinate 870,561 downwards.
ACACATAATTGACAACGAAGGCACAACTAAACCTGTGCTCGACACCACACGTCACTCAAACAAGTAGACGACGCCTACCTGCCTCCCCTGCCCACTCTCCTCCTAGCGTAGCCTATGCAGTGATGGGCGGGGCCTCGTGAGACAGCCGTCAGTCGATATCGATACCTCTCGTGAGGGGGGCTGAGAGCAGAGCTATCAGTGGGTGGAGCCAGGCGCTCTGACCACTCCCAGTCTCCTCCCACCAGGTCCTTGTGAACCTGAACAAGTCAACAAGTGACGAGTGAATGACTGGTAACCACAACGATTAACCAGCAATGAGTAAACCAGTAATGAGTAAACCATTAAAGAGTAAACCAGTAAAGAGTAAACCACTAAAGAGTAAACCATTAACCAGTAACCAGTAACAAGTAAACCAGTAGCAAGTAAACCAGTAACAAGTAAACCTGTAGCAAGTAAACCAGTAACAAGTACAGCAGTAGCAAGTAAACCAGTAACAGTAAACCAGTAGCAAGTAAATCAGTAACAAGTAAAGCAGTAGCAAGTAAATCAGTAACAAGTAAAGCAGTAGCAAGTAAACCAGTAACAAGTAAAGCAGTAGCAAGTAAATCAGTAACAACCAGTAATGAGTAAACCAGTGACAAAAATTAACCGCAGAGATCGTCTATCGTTAAGAAAAACTACATCAAACAGCTCGTGATCACCTGCATATTCTGTCCATTCCTCCTCTTCATTCATATATGACAGTAGGTCATAGCTATGCAGTTAGAGGATATAGATAAATGAAGTGTTGGTCAACCAAGATAAGATCAACTTCAATTATAGTTCACATCTGCCTTGAGCCCGTCTTTAAGAACCTATAACGGCAACATTGCTGTCACCGAAGTGGCCTCTAATCACGCAGATCTAGTGCTACAAGAGTTAACAGAGCAGAGCTGCTTATCAAGAGCTAGCAGAACAAAGAGCAGATGATTACCGGGAGGTAGGAGCAGTGAGCCTTCCTCCTGAAGCCATACACTCCATCAGGGTCTGTCTCTGTCTCCTGATCTGAGCCTCCACTAGAGCCCTGTCAATCAATCAATCAATCAACCGATCAATATATCAGTCAGTCAATCAATGGCTCCATCAATCCATCATTCAGTCAATCAATCAATAAACCCATCAATATATCAGCCAGTCAATATATCAGTCAATAAATCAATCAATTTATCATAATTTATTTGATTCTAATCAGTCAGTAAATATATCTATCTATAACATTAACAATTAAATAAATCGGACAACCTACACTAATAGATTAACCATGAGAGCGGACAAGTTGATACAACTAAACAGCATTCGCTATTATTGTCGTTATTTCTCTATCAAAAAATCAATTAATAAATCCACATATAACCCAATCAAGAAAGCAATCAATCGATCAATCAAACAAATCGACCAATCAATTATTCAATCAAACAATCAATTACTAAATATATAAATCAACAAATCACTCAATCAATCACTTACCGACATTCCACTATCTTCATCAACGGAGCTGTAGGCATCGTGCAGCTGCTGCTGCTGCTGTGCTATCAGCCTAAGCTGCTGCTGCTGCTGATGTAGCTGCAGCTGCTGATGCCTTTGCAGCAAGCTAGCAGCTGAGCTAGCACCCCTATACAGCTGCTGCTGCTGCTGTTGCTGCTGTAGAACGTGCCGCACTCCCCCGGCAACGCTCGTAGAGGGAGCGGCTGCAGCGGTAGACGTCGTGGGTTTATGTTTGCGCTTCTTGTATTCACGCTTCCTCCTCGCACGATTGTCTTCATGCTGCACAACAGCAACAACAAGAGCTAGTCGAGTGTCCATCAATCAATCACCTGATCATTACTGCATCAATCAATTTATTAGCTATGAGTCCATCTCGTCAAAGAGTAGCAATAATAATAGTAAGTGATAATAATAAGTAATACCAAGTAATACCAAGTAATAATAGACACGCGTATTTCTTCAGGTCGCCTGTGGACGTCCCTGACATCATCCTTGCAAGAGGAAAAGGACAAAAAACCACTACTACATCATCCTTGCGTGAGGAAAAGGGCGATAAACCACTACTACATCATCCTGGCATGAGGAAAATGACGATAAACCACTACTACAAAGACGAGTGGTACTAACCACCATTCTCTCCCAGTCCTGTCTGGCAGCTGCTGCACTGCTGCTGGCAGCTGCTGCATTGCTCTGATAGGTCTGCAGCACAGCTGGGGCAGCAGCTGACGGGGGCAAGTAGGAGGCTGAGGCAGCAGCTGCAGCAGCTGCTAGTGAACGCTTAGCAAACGTCTTAGCCTCCAGCAAGCACCTGCCCTCCCAATCCTGACACTTGTACCTGTGTGCCAGTCAGTCAGTCAATCAATCAATCAGTCAGTCAGTCAATCAATCAATCAGTCAATCAATCAATCAATACTTCAGCCAATCAATCAGTCAATCATTCAGTCAGTCAGTCAATCAATCAGTCAGTCAATCAATCAGTCAATCTATCAATCAAAACAGCAAATAAAGCTAAAGACAAACTAAAGCCACATTCAATGTCAGTTTCCTGCAAGATAGCCTGTCATGGACCATGGCACACTTCTCTTCCCTCAAGTTCTAACCTCGGCTTTCCCTTTTCATCTCCAAATATATGTTTTTATTATATTACCCCAACATCGGATATCAGTATCGTGCTATATATACATATACTGTATATGATTAATACAAGGCACAAAGTATCAATGAACAAAGTATCAAAGAATGTATAGAACAATCAGCAAAACAATGGTGACAAACCTCTGCTCATAAACCTCGAACGTCAAGTTCAGAAGCTCTTTCTTATTCTTCTCCCTTCTCTTCAGCATCTCCAACAACAGTCTGCATCAATCAATCGATCGATCAATCAATCAAATAATCAATCACAAAGGAACTGTCTATTTTTATGCAATAGACTTAACGAATTTGTCAATATTGACTAATTTTAAGAATCATAGTGAACTGGTAATCGTCTTGTCTTAAATTAACTTATAAATAAGTTCATTATACAAAATAGAAATAACACTGTTAGAGACACGAGTGACAGAGAAAGAGAGAGAGGGATAGAGAGAGACAGATGCATGCCATGGACCTGCCACACGTAGCAGGCAGAGGTGAGAGACACAGTATTGAGGACTTACAGCGCTTTGTTTAGATGTCGCCTCAGCTTCAGCATCTTCTCGTACGACCATTCATCGTTCTTACGATTCTGATCAATCAATCAATCAAAAGAATACAACCAAATAAATTAAGCTAGCAATAAATACAGCAATTAATAACTAAATAAATATTAAATACCTTGTCAAAGCACAAGTCGAGCAGATACTAAACTTAACAACAGATAGTTACAACACACAAGAGATTAGATTCAGTCAGGAGAATACCATACAATGAGAGACAGAGATAGAGAGAGACAGAGAGAGAGAGAGACAGACAGGGAATGAAAGAGATCGATGAGAGAGAGAGAATGAGAGAAAGGAAAATAGACATACAGAACGACAGAGAAAGATGGCTACAGAGAGCAGGAGATGGAGTGAGAAAGAGACAGAGAGAGATAGAGAGTGAGAGTCAGAGAGAGAGCTAGAGGCAGACCTTGCGTGTCTGCATGCGCTCAGTCCTGCGTCTGAACGCTACGTAAGGGTTGACTGTTGTTGAACCGTCTCTCTTCTCTCCTCTAACCTGAGGTATCAGCGCATGTTGCTGTAAATCAATCAATAAATCTGCCATATATCTGAGCAGCAATCTTTTCCATCAGTCAGTTGATCAATCAATCAATTACTTTGCCATTTACCTGAGCAGTTAGTTACTGAGTTAAGCCAGAAACTCAACGAGAAACTTCAGAGTTAAATCAACAGCCATTCAACGTTAATTTATTTTAGAAGATAAAAAATTCTCAACATTTCTAAGCCTTTTGTTTCTTTTTTATAATTTTGCTAGCTAGCTTGACATGTCTGACAACAGACAAATTAGCTGCTATGACTAGCTAGATATCAAGATAGTTGATCATTTCACTGTAACACATGTTTGTACTTACACAACATCTATCAGAGCACTCAAGAGAGAACATACCTGCTTGAGTCGCTTATTGAGCCAGTAGTCGTAGACAGCGATAGTGAGCTCATCGTCCTCCTTCAACAGAGCCTTCGCTTCACTTAGTGTCACCACCTGCACGCAGCAATCAGTAGAGATACACAACTATACAGTGCTACCGCAAAAATCTAAATTACTTGTTTCCACAACAATTAAAAATCAACACAACAGCGCTGCTTAGGCATAACAGCATACAAATTTACTACAAAAGTCAATATATATAGTCAACTTTTTATTTTATAGTGAATATTTTATTTAGCCGTAGAACCTAGTGCTAGGCATGTATAGAGCAGTTAAGAGTACAATCTGTTCAGAATCTGCTCATACTATAAATCAGCTTGAGATCAAGAGTAGAAAGAGCAAGCGGCGAGAGGTTAGGAGAGAACAGTAGGAGCAATCACAGTAGGCAAAAACATCGTCCATGATGATATCAATCACTTCAAGCTCTGGCATTTATAATAGAGCGGTGGGACGCACCATTTGGCCGCTGCCTTTCTCCAGCCGATCCAGCATGTTCTCAAACTTGATGTGCGGCACGTCCATCTTGAGACTCTTAACCTGACTGCTGAGCCACTGTTCATCCTCGCTGTCCATGTCGTACTCCGGTATCTCCTGTTCCACCACACCCGGTGCTACAACCAACCAATCAATCAATCAATATCTACTGCTCCATAACACCCAGTGCAGCAATCAATCAGTCAATTAATATCTACTGCTCCACCACACCCATGCTACAGTCAATCAATCAATCAATAATAAGATACTACATAGTTGACTGACACAACTGACTGACATACAGCCTGACGACATGCTGCATTGGTTGATTAATGTGTAATGTCATTGATTGACTGACTGATTGACTTAGTCCAACACTGATTCATTGATTGAACCAGTGTAACTGCATAACACTGATTGATTGAAACAGTGCAACATTTACTGCTTGATTGATTTGACCCTGTGTAACTGCATAACACTGATTGATTTATTGTTTGACACAGTATAACACCGATTGATTGATAGACACTAACGCTGGACGTGAATGTACTATTTGATAGATTGATTGATTGATTTATTGATTGATTGATACTAACGCTGGACGTGGATGTACTGTTTGATAGATTGATTGATTGATTGATAGATACGCTGGGCGTGAATGTACTGTTTGATAGATTGATTGGTTGATTGATCGATTGATTGACTGATTGATTGATTGATTGATACTAACGCTGGACATGGATGTACTGTTTTGGAGGTTTGAAGCCATTCACTCCAGTCCTGGAGGCGTAGAGCTTGTTGTAGCGACCTCCGACAGTGCCCATGTCTGGTATTGGTATGACGAGCACCTCTGATGTGCCATACACCTGCTGGGCGTTCAGCGCTCTCTGCAGGTGGTGCTCCTACGTGCCAAGAACATGTCAATATGGTACAAAACAAGCACACGCCGAGAACAAGCGATACCATAGCACGCAATGACACATAAGCACAAGTATCAACAAGGTCTATTACATATCTTGACATAGGTCTAGATGTGCAGCATATTTTGAGCAATTACAAAGACAATAACTGCACAATATACACACATAACGTGTGCATGTCATCTGTTACGTGTTTCAAGTCCTATGTTCATAATACGTTAAAACTAGCATTTCCGTTCTTCCTAGAGTTTGCAATAAAATCCATCAATCAATTCGTCCATTACTTCAATCATCAATCAATCACTTAATCATTCAATCCATCAATCCACGAAACACCAAGGACTCGATTTTCCCCCGCAAGCAGATAGCGTCAATAACATGGAGTGCACGGAGGTTAATCTATATTTATACGTGGGCTCGCCATGGGCTCACCATGCGCTCGCCATGGGCTCGCCCGTCACTGACATCGCTTTCTAGTGAGGAAACTAACGTTAGCATTAGCTTTTAAAGATTACTTTGGACTGATTTTCTGGATTTTAGAATTTGCACCGTTTTTGGACCTTCTTTGTGCTCGCCAGCTTGATTTTGTCTCAATAGTGCTCTATGTTGTCATTGATGACTGTTGCACTCTGTTGTTATGTAATGTTATGTTAATACAGCCAAATTGGTGTCAGGGGCCTCCACTGGCAATGCCAACGATAGCAAAATTTACACACCAAACTGTACACTTTGTTGGGACATGAGCACTCGGCTACCTACAGAGGCAAAATTCAATAAAAATTGACAACTGGAAAAATCCAAGCCCCTTATCAAAACCCAAATTCCTAAGTGCATCTCACCTAATAGTCAAAGGGACAAAATGGTATTTATAACTAAATATATCACTAATATGAGCGATATGCTCATACATTATAGCATCAATAATTAAATGCAATACTAATATGCACAAGTACTTATACTTGTTATACACTGATGGTGCCAACTACTAAAGTCTTGACCAAGAGTTGATAATTACTGTGGAAGCACAGCACTACTATAATTCTATTTTTAGAACATGGATTTTCCGATTTCCCCGTCACGTGACCAAATATAGCGTCCAAAAACCACACTTGGATCTCCCTAATTTCCTAATAAAACGCAAATGTTTTCGACTAGCCACCAACAGGAAAACTATAGTAATCCGTTTAGTTACGAATATAGGCGGTTTAATACAAATTCGCAAAATAATCGACCAATTTCTTTATCCATACTTAATAAATCCAAAATGGCGCCTGCCAGACCAGTTCATTACGAAAAGGGGTGCTCAACATACCGATTCCTCTTCCTTCTCCATTCCGGTAGGCATTTCCACTATGGATCGGTTTGCAGCACCGAATTCCAACTGATCCGGTATCTCATCGCCCCTGTAGACGGCCACTGGCTTATTGGCGTCGAGCGTACGGGCCCTAAACGACAGCTTACTCATCGTGGCTCCGCGACAATCAACCCCGACCACTACAATGGGCTGGCCCACGGACCTTCGATAAAAAATCGCCTAAAATTCTCGCATGCGGGTCTATCGGTGCCTCTCGGCCCCGTCGTAGCCCTTCTAAACGATAGAGGGGGCCGATTGGCAAGAAAAAAGAAACATTTATCGTTTAAAATTCGTATGAATCGATCGCAAAACTATTCGCTAGTGTTGCCTATCATGGCGGCTACAGTTGAATCATTTATATATATAGCGAGGCTCGCACTGGCGAGATATCCCATCGAGCTGCCACTGCGCATGCGCACTTCACTCATTAATACTCATGAGATATCGTCAGTGGCCAATCGCGAGCTCGGGTTGAATCATTATAATATACATTATTCAATCAGCCAATGGACCTTCACGAAAATTAATGAATATGCATGAGCTTTCATAATCTGTAGGGAAACACAGCAAATTTTCTTTGTCAATTCATGAATATTCATATCTCGGATGGCTAATCAATCAATCAATCATTCAATAAGAATTTAAAGTCCGGTTCCTCGCAATAAGGCAATATCAGAGACGTCTTTTGCAGACTCAACAGAAGCAGGCTCCAAAGCACAAATAAATCCCTTATTTAATTTAATTTAAGCACTAATAAATCCCTTATTTAATTCGGAGACGCTGGCAGATAGAACTTAAGACCATATATTTAAAATCACCCATCATAACCAACATCAATGAAAATAAGATGGTCTTATTTTAATTTTCAAGTAAAATTGGAACACATTTTTGTCACTTTTTGTGGATATATTGAAATTTGTACCGTTGTTGGACTCTTAATTATTTTTAGAAATATCAACATGGGTTTGGTTCTATCACGTTTAATGCTGTCTTCAGCAAAGGTATCAATTTATACTATTTAATCTAAAGTACATAATCAAAAATATCTCTACTTAATCAAAAATATCCCACATTACAAAGACACAAAATATATACATGTTTTGAAAATCGATTAATCCTTCAGGATCAATCGATTAGACTTTTGATGTAATTGTTAAGTAATTAGTTGACAATAAAATATTCATTTTAGATGAGTTATAGAAAAACTTAAAATTAAGATTTTTAGAAATTTTTATTATTTTTATATTATTTTAAATTTTTTATTATTTTTAATTTTTATTATATTTAAATTTGTAATTAAGCCTAAATTATATTTCTATCGCTCGATCAAGTCTTTTTAAAAGTGGGACAAATACCAAGCGGACGAGCACAGAACATTTATTCTTGAACCCTATCCAATTAATACATCGAGCAAAGCAATTAAGATACAAAGGCAGTTCAAAAAGAATCCAGAGAACCAGTTGAAAGAAAATGAAGGAAAATTACTACTAATCCGCAAATTAAGCCTACGTAATAAATTTTAACTACTCCGTGCTTTAAGTTACTGTTGAGGATATGAACAGCGATTTGTCTATCCTATAATGGCACGAAATGCGACCACAGCGGTACATAACAGATAAATATTGACGGATCGAATAAAACTAGGAAGTCTGACTTAAGAATCAGAAAAAGAATCAATGAAGTAGACATCTCAAAGCAGCATTTACATTTATCAATACAGATTTTTTTTCTGAACTTGACGAGATGCAAAGGATGTGGACAGTTTATCTTATACTTAAAATCGTATACCAAATGGAAATACGCAAACAGCTGATTGAAGAATGTTTGTAAACAGGATCTTTAAACCCATGTGAATAATCCGTCAAATTTAACTAACGTTTCAGTTTAATTAACGTTTAATAAATAAATATATATATATATATATATATATATATATATATATATATATATATATATATGCTGTAATATTTGAATTCATATGTGCAAAGTAACATAAAATTTAAATTTGTTTATAATTAAATTCATATCGCTGATATTCTTCATAGCATATTTCTCGTCCTGTATGACTCTACTAATGAGGGAATCAGTTCGATGGACGTTCAACTACGCACGATGGCGCCCGTCTGCTGATGAATGGATTCGCGCGCTGTCGATGATTCAACCAGAGGAGCGGCTTAGAGTCAAGCGGTTCGTTTTTCGTCGTGACGCTAAAGCGGCACTCGTCGGGCGTCTGTTAATCCGCAAAGCCATTGGCCGCTGTGTTGGGATACCATGCGAGGAGATAAGCTTGGGTAGGACCGAAAAGGGAAAGCCGGTGCTGCTGAATGATACGTCATCACGCGGAGTGGGGTTTGAATTCAACGTAGCTCACCACGGAGAATTCACAGTACTAGCGGCAGAGCGCTGGCACTGTGAAAATATATCAAATAGACTGAAAGAATCTGATCGTGCTAGAGTAGAGAGCAAGTTAAATCTTAAAACTACAAATGTGGATAAGATGACTGCTACACGGGTGGAGAGAGAAAATGAGAGAACTGGAAGGCATGGCGATGATGGTATCGACAAATTAACTGAACTACAATTGAAAGACTCTGAGGCTAACTCTGTATGCGACGCTATGCAACAGCTGCAGAGATTAGACACTAAGCAACGGCTGCAGGGATTGGACGCTATGCAACAGCTGCAGGGACTGGATGCTATGCAACAGCTGCAGGGATTGGACGCTATGCAACAGCTGCAGGGATTGGACGCTGATCTGACTAATAACGTAGTTAGAGAGCATGGAACCCTCGGATTGGCTGTGGGTGTGGATGTGATGAGCATTGAGCGACCAATGGGAGCTAAGACGGTGAATGAGTTCTTTGCTACGATGGATCGACAGTTTACAGCACAAGAGTGGAGGATTATACGTCGGGGTCGTACCGAGCATGAACAACTGTCTTCCTTCTATAGGTCAGCATATATGGTTTATTGTAGAGATTATACATTAGAGGTCAATGTATTTTAATCTAAATTTGATTTAAAATATATTTACTAAATTTTAATAGCTTGATATTAACTAGATTTAAAGTAAATTGATTTAATTAGATATTAATTTAACTGAGGTGTCTCAATTGAGTTAAATATAAATGTAGACTGAGAGAGTGTCCAAATGTCTCTACAGCATTTCTTATAATATATCTCTGAAAATTGTTTAAAATTATTATCATTATTTTATTATTATTTTTATTATTATTATTTATTAACCTTTAAATTTTGTTATTGTTCTTTTTCTTTATTGTTCTTTATTATTCAAATCTTGAGTTATTCTGTAATTTTCATTGTTGTCGTTTCAAAATGCTAATCTTGCATACACGTTTTGTAACATTGTGTGTCTGTCATGCTGTTGTGCTATTGAACGACTGCGCAGGTTATGGTGCCTCAAGGAGAGCTTCGTCAAGGCTGTCGGCACCGGTATTGGCTTCTCTCTCCAGCGTCTAGACTTCCATGTCCACTCTCCTCTACCACCGAGCGGCTACGTCACCGACACGGCTCTGTACGTGGATGATCGGCTGCTAGCCGGCTGGACGTTCCAGGAATGCATGATCAACCGCTCTCACATAGTCTGCGTCGCCACAGCTGAAATCTCTGATAACTTCTGGGGCATATCAGTTACGTCATCTGATAATAGATCAACTGATAAGAGATCAGCTGATAACAGATCAGCTGATAACAGATCAGTTGATAACAGATCACCTGATAACAGGTCAACAGAGACTCTGATAAAGTCAGGAAATGATCAGGATTTATCAGATAATCTGGAGGCACGACATAGCTCTCTGCATTTTACTAAATCAAATGAGGTCAGAGTGACACAGTTTAGAGAGCTCTCATTGGACGAACTATTTCTAGGGGTGGAGCCACTGTATCCTCCTCAGCCTGAAGACTGGGAGGAGTTTAAAGGGAAGGAGGAGTGTCCACGCGGTAGAGGCGTGTGCTTCTGAATGAATGAAGGAAGGGGCGGAGATTAGAATTACACATATACTCACATGTGTATATATTAATAACTAATATTAACAATATCAATATGTGTTTACGTAAATGATAAATGATTTGAAGCTGTGTATATATGTTGAAATAGCGGAATATGTAAGTGCTGTGATATGGGCCTCTATTTCTGTTTCTCACTGACCTCTACTTGTGTTTTATATCTATTCCATTCGTTTCTACATATCTGTTGTTTATGCTTTAATAAATGATCAAATAAAATAAATTTCTGAATGCTGATGTGTTATATTATGATTATATGATTATGAATACTAGTGCTGGCGTCAGAAAGGGCATTTGGTTAGCACCTCAGAAATTGTTACAAAATTGTCAAAATAGAAAGGTTTCTATTCGTACCCCGACCCTAATTAAACTGGAATTCAAGTGATGAGGATGATTATTAATACTCGCATAAGTTGACCTTGATCTACTCATTTAGATTTGTCCCTGACAACATCGAGAGATGACATGACGGACGTTAAACCTTTACCACAAGTTATAAAAATAATTAGAGTAGAGTAAATGAATAGAGAAGAGCTGTAGTCAGTTACTACGACAAATATCCTCGTTTATTACAGAACCACCCAGACTACACAATAAGTGTACAACACTACTACAGCATACAAAGTGTGCACAACATCTATGTGTACTATGTACATGTTGTGTACATCCAGCTCTCTGTACACACGACACCAGCAATAAAGTTTTACAGTTATTTGTACACACATGACACTAGAACTAAAGTTTGTACAGTTATTTGTATACACGACACTAGCACTAAAGTTAGTTAGTACAAACTTTAGTTAGTACTAAGTTAGTACAAAGATATATATATATATATATATATACATATACATACATGTATATATATATACATGTATATATATATATCTATATAATATATATATATATATATATCTATATACAATATATATATATATATATATATATATATATATATAATATATATATATATATATATATATATATATATTATATATATATATATATATATACTATATACTGTATATATCTACCCTGACCATTTGTTTGATCACCAGACTGGCTTTCGTCTAGGACCTTACTTCTGTTCAGCACATTTCTTTTACAGATTGGTCTGAGTGAATTGATCTGTAGTGATGTGTGCTGTGGGGACGTCCCTGACATCATCCCTGGATGAGGAAACGGATGTTAAATCTTAATTATTATTACTATTGTTATTATTATTATATGGAGATGTCACGACTATCACAGAAAACAGTAGGATCAGACAGAGAGTACCTGCACTATAGACGTTATATGACACAAGTAAAACACGTGACAAGATTTTGTACAATACCACTTGATATAATGCACTTGTGTTGATATAGGAAAATCATAGATGTTAATATTGATAAATATACAATTAATTATAAGTGAGAGGGGCATCAGCAACTAACCACTACCCCCGCACATATGATAAATAAATATAAATTAATTTCCCTGCATTTTTGACATATTTTCTAGTTTAATATATTTCTAAATTTAGTAAATTATTTCAATCTGAGCACAACTGTTGGTGTAGTTACTTGGTTAGAAAGCTTGCCTTATACACCGCACATAACAGCTTAAGTAAACCCGGAGATAAGTCGTTCAAATACCAGACTGGATCAACTGTTGTTGCCAGTTCTTAATCTAACGTAAAACATGTCATCATTTTAATTATACATACACTCTACTACTGTATAATGCTCTCATATATTAATACTGTAACATAGTAAATCGTTAACATTAATGTAGTAATATAACTACAGACTTAATATAACTAGTAATATATAAAACTAGTAATATAACTCTAGACTTAATATTCAGTGGCGTAGTGAGGGGGAAGGTCTGAAGGTGCATGTGCCTCCCCAAGATGTCAAGTAAATTTTTATTAAGACCAAATGTGGGGTGCACACATTGTTGGCTATAAAGTGAGTGCCTCCCCTAACATTAAACTGACTCCCCCAAGATTAAACTGCCTCCCCCAAGATTAAACTGACTCCCCCAAGATTAAACTGACTCCCCTAAGATTAAACTGACTCCCCTAAGATTAAACTGACTCCCCCAAGACTGGCTACGCCATTGTTAATATTAAATTTCACACAGACGGTTGTAGAATAAGCCATGTGGTCAATAAAAAGACAGATAATATAGAAAGCTGAAAGGATTCACAGCAAAACCTTAACGACTACATATTTAAACTGTTTAATTCAAACACTAAATAAACACTAGACAGTTGTCGTACACATTCAGTGACCGCTAATGCCGTAATAGTAATATAATCATAGCTTTACAATATAATCGTAACAAAAAAACCTGACCAACATTTACGCAGAACAAAACCGGGTCTATGAAATAGAAAATAATCAAAAGAGAAAATAAGCCTGGTTTTTACAACTGAAAATAAACCGGGTTTTTAAAACAGGAATAACTTGAACTTCAAAATAAACGTCATGCTCAATTGATGAGTAAGTACAGAACACTGAAAATATTAAAAGTTATAACACGGCAAACATTCAAACTGTGAAACACTTATGATACATTATAATCAGTGAACGAAACAACTCACTGGCACTTCAGAATAAAGTATAATTTATTATAAACCAAACACTTAAAACTTCATCAACCACTGAAAAGATCAATCATCAAAAATCAAATAATCTTACAATTAACCGCCTACCAACACGTTCTCAATGCATTAATATTAATAAATTCTGATATTAATAGTTACTGTACATTCACAACTACTCAATTTTCTATATTTTTATTTTTATTAATTTAATTAATCTAAAAATTAATTAATAATTAATTTTTAGATTAATAGGTATAATACTGCCGTTCTCTGTTATTTAAATATTCACTAAGCTTTTAGTGTTAAATAATTTCAACAGTTTAATCACAGTAAATCAATATAGCAGGGTACATATCACAACACTTAAGAGAATACCACATTTATGACTAATCAGTAGTTTACGCCACCTATCTCTCTAGTAAATACGACCATTAGCGGTTGACTCCAGTGATTCTAACCTACAATATAATATACCCACATTAAAACAACTTTTTATTACACAAGCATCAAATATACTTACACAAGCATCAAATATAAGTTTGCAAATTCTCATCTGATACTGATAACAACTTTTTCATTACCATCAATGTAGTAAGATCATCTACGCGCTTTACATAGTTAAATACGATAAGCAAATAGACATCAACTGATATCACAAAAACTTAGTAGATTTAATGCCACACAGTCAATACTAGCCGTATAATGTATATACACATATATATACTACTCGTATATACACACGCAGTCCAAGAGCAATAATGGCGAGAAAAATGTTTGGAGGGGAGGGAGGTCTCAAATTTAAATCCAGGTATTTTAATAATTCATATCTAAACATCCCAGATACAAAGCTTATTTACTTAAACGTCTCTAATTCCCAAATATTCCATCTACACCGTATATATTGTATATATACACTCTCGCAATAGAGAAAGTGTTAAACCCCCTTCAATATAAATAAATTAATAATTAAAATAAATAATTTAATATAAATTGCCATTCAGTGAATTCATTCTCCACTTTTAGAACCCAAACCCTGCTTTTAAGTTGAGACACCCCTCCCCCGCCAATCTCCACAACTAAAAGATAAACACGGCTTAATCAAGAAAAGTTTTCAGCGCAATACATCAAAATGCTCGAAGTTCACTGAAAATCACAAACTGCCGTGAGAAAAACTACCAACACAACTACAGCATAAACTATTTACATCATAGATGATATAGAGCTCCTTCAAGTTATAGATCAATGCGAATGCAACAGACGCTAATCTACGAGTATATACATTGGAAAGAATTCCAGTCGTCATGTGACCAGCCAAACTCTAGAAACTTCTTTCAGTCCCATTCAAGATGACATCTAGCGATTTCTTTCGGTTAGCGGATTTATCTATACACTCAATAGCAAACTATGCTCTCAAACTGAATCTAGTCAGTTATTTTCTCAGATAACTTACATTATTTTATTCACTTATACTACTGAAGTAACTTATTTACTTGTACAACTATAATTTAGTAACTAATTCACTTATACTAGTAAAATTTGCTACTTAAAAGTGCAATGGAAACTTATTAACTTTTATCACTTACAGAATAGTATCACCCACGTGAGTCCACACAAAAAATATTAATTAAAATTAGAAGTATAAGTAGTCACTTATATCCTTCTAATGGTAACTTATTAACTGATACCACTTACATCACAGAAGCGCACAGGTGCGTCAACACAATGCTAACAAGGACTTGAGTCGTGTAGTTGGAAAAAATAGAGAGGAGTTGAAAGAGGTAAGGATTTTCATACCGGTCAATCAAGTAGTGTGCACAAATTTAGCAACCGGGTATTTTAACGTACTGACGACTTCAAATTCCAAAAAAGTCAACATATTAAATACTACATATTGAATTCATCACATTGAAGCAGTGAAAATGACAATTGAAGAGCAACAGGAAATACTAAGTCAATAAATCAACTCAACAATATATCCACCGGTGTATCTAACATAATGTAGCGTCTAGAAAACAAAACAGAATTCACTTTACGCTGTTTTGAAAGAAAACCTTATCTACGAGAAAAAGAACAAGAAAGAAAACTTTCAGAAACAAACTAGCAAAACAAAGTGTATTAATAAATTCATAGAACAGACGAGAAACACAATGTTACTAACAGCCGTTAGCAAGCTATGTGAATGAACGTCTAAATGAAATCAAATACTTAACTGACAAGTTAATTAGCTACAACAAAAGACTAACCGCTGATCTCTGATCTCATCACTTAACTTTCATTATATGAGAACGGGGCTTCCCTTAATAAACAGTCAATTCAATGAAGTATCAGTGGCATGGACAATTATCTTCTGTTCATCTCTACTCTCCTTCCTATTCTCTCTCTCTCTCTCTATCCCTCACTCTTTCTCTCACCCTCTTTTTCACTCTCTATCTCTCTCTCTCTCTCCCTCTATTCCGTGCAGACAAACCATACCAGCAACACTAAACGATTCTTCAATTTATTCAAGTGCAATTTTTTCACCACTTTATTCATGCCGAGATGTTTCTGATTCAACCAGTCACATTATCAAAAGATGATTCAATCAATCGCTCAGTAACTGAATCATCAGTGAATCAGTCGATGATTCAATCAGTCACTCAGTAACTGAATCATCAGTGAATCAGTCGATGATTCAATCAGTCGCTCAGTAACTGAATCATCAGTGAATCAGCCGATGATTCAATCAGTCCACCTGTGACCACGCCTCCTCCGCTAGAGCGTAAAACTTGTTGGCAATTCTTCCCTTCATCGCTGCCGTCGCTGCCTCAGCCGCCTCCGTGTACAGCTCTCCTGTAGCAACAACAACAACAGCTTAGACAATATCGAGCACTATACGTGTACAGCTCTCCTGTAGCAACAACAACAACAAATGATATTAAAACTTATGACAACATCAAGCATAGTAGTGAAGATCTTCTGCAAGCGAATATAAGATTCAAAAGAAATCTTTAAACAGAGTTGATAAAACAGTCAAGAAGGTAGCATGTTTCAATGAACTATGAGGTCACAGGTTCAAAGCCCCCAGAACTGTGTTTGGCTGTACACTGTGTACAGCAACTGATGTTAAACTTCAGGTTACTATCTACTATAGTAAAAGTTAATAGCTTAGTTATAACAACAATAGGAGTACATTTACTTCTACAGAAGCAAGAAAGCAGCAAAGATAAGAAGAGGCTGACCGAGATTATGAATTATTATTAATTAGATGATTTAAAGATCCACCCATACGTGGACATGAGGTGGAAAACGGAAGACAGAGAAAAGCGGAGGCGTTATATGCCATGGACCTGCCAGTAATCATGCACTAAGAGACAGAATCAGAGACAGAGAAAGAGAGAGCTATAGAGAAGAGTAAACAGAAGAGTTTACTACCAGCATATGAAGCATCTTTCTCCAGCCCGTGCCCAGCCTCGAGATAGAGCTGAGCTATCTTAGCCTTCAGCTCATACAGTGGACTGTCCATCGTCCCGTCATACTCTCCACTCACGTCCACCACCGTCATACAGGCAGCAGCCTGATACCATTCTACTGCCTCTCTGTATGAGCGTGTTCTACAGTCAATCAATCAATCAATCTGTCATACAGGCAGCAGCCTGGTACCACTCTACTGCCTCCCTGTATGAGTGTGTTCTACAGTCAATCAGTCAATCAATCAATCAATCTGTTATACAGGCAGCAGCCTAGTACCACTCTACTGCCTCTCTATAGGAGTGTGCTCTACAGTCAATCAATCAATCAATCAATCTGTCATACAGGCAGCAGCCTGGTACCATTCTACTGCCTCTCTATAAGAGCGTGCTCTACAGTCAATCAATCAATCAATCAATCAATCTGTCATACAGGCAGCAGCCTGGTACCATTCTACTGCCTCTCTATAGGAGCGTGCTCTACAGTCAATCAATCAATCAATCAATCTGTCATACAGGCAGCAGCCTGGTACCATTCTACTGCTTCTCTGTATGAGTGTGTTCTACAGTCAATCAGTTAATCAATCAATCAATCAATCTGTCATACAAGCAGGAGCTTGTAGGATAGATATACATACTATATATCGTGTCATATATACTACGAGTTTTAAAAGTAGTCCTGTTTGTTGAGGTAACACTACAAATGTCAGTAATAATTAGATATGACAATAATAATAAAATAAATAAAATATAAATATTATAATATAATATATTTAAATATAATATAATAATTAAAAATGACAATAGCCTAATGGTTAAGCCGACAAAAACTAGAGATGTGCTAGAGATCAGCATGGACGACATAAAGAGTTCTATGGATACGCACCTATCAGAAGAGAGTCCCTCTCCTGTCTCGTAAGCCCTGGCTAGATAGAGCATGGCTCCTCTGTCACCTGCCTCAGCTGCCATCTCCATGTACTCCATGCCCTTCCTTATGTTCTCCTCTGATCTCTACACACACATACATACACACATACACATACATACACACATACATACACCCATCTCCATGTACTCCATGCCCTTCCTTATGTTCTCCTCTGATCTCTACACACACATACATACACACACATACACATACATACACACATACATACACCCATCTCCATGTACTCCATGCCCTTCCTTATGTTCTCCTCTGATCTCTAAAGAAAACAAAAAAAACACGCATTATAGTGAAATGATCAACTATGCTGATATTTATCACTTTAAACACCACATGTTTCAACCGTTTGGCAATTTAGACCATTTTCCTTATAACTAGTCCAGTGAATGTCCGAGATTTTACTCTCATATCAGCGTGGCTGGGATTCGAACCCACGAGGGTTCAATTCATCTTAGGATTTGTCATTTAAAACTTCACGACGTTATCCCTACACTATTAAGACATTCGCACATACACAAACACACATATACACACAAATATCTCCATGCACACACATACATGCACACACGTAATAACAGTACTAAAAGTTCAACGTCCGTTTCCTCATCCAAAGATGATGTCAGGGACGTCCCCACAGCACACATCACTACAGATCAATTCACACAAACCAATCTGCAGAAGAAATGTGCTGAGAGAACATAACACAGAACTAATCTTCAGTTACATCAGTAAAAATAGCTGGTAAAGCTAAGGTTAACGTCAATTTCCTCACTCAAATGCGCGTCAGTGACGGGCCAGCCCAGTATTTGAACCCTGCACATACTGATCCGCAGTCGAGTATCTTACCGACTTCGCCACTTGCTCCAGTGAATACCATTCACGAGCGAGAACATAATGTTCATTAATAACATCTCAATCAATTCTGCTGTATATTAACATTCGTCCACTACAACATCGAGCGCCTACCTCGAGAGAGACGCTGACGAGTATTTCGTGCGGCAGACTGAAGTAGATGCTGGCGAGAGTGACCATGGCTTCCTTTATGCCTAGATCAGCGGCGTACTGCTCGTGATAGAGTGCTGCACTCATGTCAACATCAGCCCCACGCTCTGTGAACCTCCCCATCTCATGGTACTTAGCTAGGTCGTGGTGGATCTATCAAACAATCAATCAATCAATCAATCATCTATCTCATGATATTAGCTAGGTCATGGTGAATCAATCAATTAATCAATCAATCAATCAATCAATCAGTCAACCAGTCAGTCAATCAATAAATTAAACAATCAATCCGTCAATTAATACATATTTTCAGTAAACCATTCAAATCATTAATCAAGCCACTAATTAAACCATTAATCAAGCCACTAATTAAACCATTAATCAAGCCACTAATTAATCATCACTGTCTCATTCAATCAATGAATCATCAATACACACACACACGCACACACAAACACACGCACGCACACACACATACCTGGCCGAGCACAGAGTCGCTGGTGCAGCGCAGGTTGTTGATGTTGCGCAGATTGAGCTCATTCTCCACACAAGCTGGTCTAGCCACGTTGCTGCTTGTTAGCTGAAATCTCATTCGCTCCTCCTCCTGCCAATCAAATCGCTCGATACATAACGTCGTGCTAAACTATCATTAAAGATACTCTGCTAAATGAAATTGTGATATATTGTCAAATGCAATCCAATATCTAGAGGTATACCTGAGATATATGATCACCAGATATAAATACCTACGAAATTAAAACTAGAAAACATTTCTGTAAATAAATGTCAAACAAGTGGAAAACAATTTAGGCAGTTGACATTTATGATGTTACGATAAATTCCTTTTTTAACCTCATCAAATTCTTAAGTAATCTGTGACAATCGTAGGTCCCATGCACATATTCCTACCTCACTCTCTCTAAATGTTCTTAAACACTGAGCATACCATCGATCAGTTTAACACATCACACCGGCCTGTAGCACTGAAATCTGCTACCATGAAAGTCAAGATATTTCAGGTGGTTTACCACACACATCCTTAATCTGCTATATTACAGAACCTGCTCTCGTCTGCTAAATTCTAAATTAATCCCCACCGACGTTCAACGTTATTGAACATACCTACTCTGACTTATTATTATAGGCCGATAACTTATAGAATTTATACAACTTGTATTACCAATACAACTTATTTAATTTGTAAAGCTGGAAAAGGCAATAATTCTAATGCTAACGTCAGTTTCCTCACTCGAAAGCGATGTCAGTGACGGGCGAGCCCAGAATTTGAACCCACTGATACCCATGTGCGGTCCGATATCTTACCGACATCGCCACTAGCTCTAGCCAGATAATAATATGTACAACTTGTATAACTTATACACTTATACGATTTATACGAGTTGTATAACTAACACACTTAAATAATTTATACAAGTAGTAGTTATGCAACTTATACAACTTACATAATTTATACAATTTGTATAACTTATACAATCCATACAAATAAGTAATGCCAATATTTTGTTGACTGATTGGCTTAACAGAGCAGCTGACAAACCAGACACCTTATACCAATTATATAATTTATACACCTTACACAACTAATATAATTTATACACATTATAAAACTTATAAATCTTACACAACTTAGACACGTTACAACTTATACCTCCTACAGATCATTTAAATATAAACCACGATAAAACCAAAATAACTGCAGACACAGAAACATTAATAACGACAACAGAAACAGCACCTAACCCACGTGTCACAGTTTTTATTAAGTTCATTTAGCCTGCAAGACGAGGTTAATATCTAGAACTCCGTATCTGACAATATCAAATATTTCAGATATTCGATATTGTAATATTTTAATATTTGACAATATTAAATACTTTTAATCAATAAAATAAGTCAATGTCTAATCATCCACTTATGACACAGCGTCTATGAACCACCACCACACACAGCTAGTACATACCACACTGCGGGACATATAATTGAACTGATGTAAACACAATCAAAGCCCGACAATATAATCCACTGTGTTACAGAGGTCTAACGTCTTAAGTTTATCATCACTATTTATTATTATCAACGGTTCACCGGAAGTCTCAAACTGCTACAAAGCATAGACCTCCACATTACGCAGATATCTCTCTCACACTGGGACAAAGCATAGACCTCCACATTACGCAGATATCTCTCTCACACTGGGACAAAGATCTGAAACTAAGAATAATTAACCTAATTTTAGATAGACAAAGATTTTTACATAAAATTCAATGTCAAATAAATATTCAAATAAATATTTAAATAAGTATTCCTGTTTTTAATAGACTGGTTTATTGGTTTCGGGAATTTCACAATTTTTGGACCCTTTTAAGTTAATTGGCTTGTATTTGTAGAAGCCGTAATGCCAATTTTAACGTCAGTTTCATCCCTCAAAAGAAAATGCAGTGATATTTCATTCAATAGTGCTCGATATTGTCATTGAAGACAGCTGCTCTAGAGAGTATAGATGTGGTTGTTATTATTAGTCTCTTTGATGAAAATGAACATAGTTTTCTCTCTCTCGCTCTTTCTCTCTCCCTTTATCTCTCTCATTCTCTCTCCCTCTATCTCTCGTTTCTTTCTCTCTCTCTCTCTCTCTCAACTCTACATACCTCAGATCTGGTTGACGAGAGACCACTGTCATCTGACTCACTCCAGTATCTGTTCCTCACTCGAGGTGAACTAAGCATAGGACTACCACAGCAGTCAAGTTCATCAGCAGTCCTGCATCAATCAATCGATCAATCAATCAATCATTCGCCTATTTGAGACTTTTCCTTTCGTTAAATTTTTATAGCAATTTCTGGAGCCTAGGCGCTCACTAACTGAATGCCCTTTCTGACCTTGGTATGGATCTTGGTGCTTTAGTCGCCTTCTACGACACGTGAGGTCAATTCTTCAAACAACCCGGACAGAACACGGGGAAAAGTAGTCAACAAATAATA
Source organism: Enchytraeus crypticus (assembly GCA_905160935.1). NCBI lineage: Eukaryota > Metazoa > Annelida > Clitellata > Enchytraeida > Enchytraeidae > Enchytraeus > Enchytraeus crypticus. Next base: position 848,649 of record CAJHZI010000730.1, on the reverse strand, counting down.
ATAAACATTTTTAAAATAACTATAATAATAGTTATAAGTATACTTCTAAAGCGCCGCTCTATGCTAAATTAGCATCTTGTAATAAACTACTAGTATAATAAACTACTGCATAGATCACGTCAACGACTGATCGTAATCAAGCTGTCAATCACCTGGGTGACACCTCGTCACTGTGCCCCACCCCCAGGTCCTCGGCCCCGCCCACACTGGGAGACTCCTCCTCCTCAGACAGGACGAGGGAGGAGCAGGTGGACTGTCGCCGCACTCTCTCTCGCTCCAGGAACTGGTGCAGGTTTGTGCGCTCTAGAGGTGAGGCTGCTATACACACCTCCTCATCACCACGTACACGAGTCGTAGCGCACTTCTACAGTCAATCAATCAATGAATCAATCAATCAACCAATCAATCAATAAATCAATATCAATCAATCAATCAGTCAATCAACTGGTCCATCAACTTATCAATCAATTAGACAATCAAAATCCTTCATTTTATTTTTTTATTTATCACAGCATACAGAACAGTTCAATAGAAATGAATGGAACAGATATAAAAACACAAGTAGAGGTCAGAGAGAATGGAAATAAAGGCCCATTAATGCTTACATATTCCACAATTTCGATACATTATCAAAGCTCCAAATCATTTTAGTGTCCACTAATCCTATTACTAATCTATCAATCTAAAGATCGATCAACCAATCAATCACTCTATATTATTTATAAATTTATATCTATATTATTTTATATCTTTATTAATTAACTTAAGACTGATTTCGGCCCCACGATTCTCACATGTAAGTTTTATATAATAACAATATCAACAATAAAAATAATCATTACAGCAGCACTGACCAGGCGTAGAGACTTCTCTTTGGGAGCCGCACACTCGGAGGCAGAGAGATCAAACTTGGACAGACCGAGAGACTCACAGATACTGTTACACACGTGAGAGTGGAAGAAGAGCGCCATGCCCTTAGTACCCAGGTTCCCGTCCCCATACTCCAGCCCGTCAGCCGTGTGGATCTGTGGGTCAGTCCATAGGTCTCCTACACCCTGTATGTCCACCACTATCAGCTGATGTCCTGACCTCTCAAACGTGAAGTGACTGAACGCCTGCATCAATCAATCAATCAATCAATCAATTTATCAGTCGATATATCAATCAGTCAATTGATCAATCATTTAATCAAACAATCAATCAATCAACATAAATAATCTATACATCTTTAATTCGTATTGTATATTCATTTCTTTACTAGATGCGTGTCTCAATTCTTACATATTTGTGCTAGGTTAAACACGTATGCGCTTTAAGTAGGAATAAGAGAGAATACTAGTAGAAATAGACCGGCAGTTGACCGCACATGCCTGAGGAGTGCTACGAGTGTTCTGATCGACAAAGCCGCTGTTAGAGTTGTACTTTGTGTAGTGCCCCTCTATGTAGTTCTCTAAGTGATAGAATCTGGCGCCCTCTGGTCTATCTACAAACTCCAACACCGCCATCTGAACTATATCTACCTGCTCAATCAATCAATTAATCAATAAATTACTTAATCAGTCAATCAAATAGTCAATCAATCAATTAATCAGTAATCAATCAGTCAGTCAATCAATCAATCGATCAATCAACTGTAAACAGTGTATAGTGGACGGTAGCATAATCGACAGCGAATGACTACAGTACAATATTATACAGTAGATCTATGATGATGGTTAGAGGCAGTGGTCTGCTGGTCTTGACTGCAAAGTCAACACGTGCAGGATTCAATTCCTCTCTCTCTCAGTGCACTGCCTACTGGCAGGTCCAATTCTTTCGACTTTCTATTAAAAGTTAGATCAGTCAATAATAGAGATTAGTTAAGGCTGATTAATCGTACCTTCTTGGGTGGGTTGTGTCTGCTGTACTCCTCTCCCCACAGCTTAGCATCAAGCTGCATCTTGACGTCAGTGAAGTACACTTCGCGCCCCACACCCTCAGCTATGTAGCGCTTAGCCACGTAGTTGTGGGCGTGTCTCCAGTCCCGCGCTGTGCTGTGCTGTGCTGTGCTAGGCAGCTTCTTCAGCCTGTAGCAGCACCGCATTGCTCCCTCGTCAAACGACTACGCGAAAACAACAACAAACTACCTAAGTGCATGGAAAACTAGGAGTTTAAGTATTGCCGTTTTAAATCGCTTATTTAACATTTTCCAGGTGATGGAGGAATGGTTATTATTGTGATCAGAGCACCGGGGTAAAGCCAGAGGGTTCCACCTCGTCAACATTTCTATGAAATAAATAAAAATCAGTTTTAATAGATGAGACATTCATAAAGCAGATCTTTAAGTCATCACCATCATCTGTCTTAAACACCAGTTTGACTAGGGCCGGAATACGAATAGACCTTCTCCACTCCTCTCTGTCCCACACAATATCATCAGTCAATTCACTATACTCATGTCTCTCTTAATTACCGCATACCACGTCAATTGTGGTCTACCTCTCTCTAGCTTAACATCCAGCTCTTCCCTCCAAAATTTCTTTACTACATCCTCATCTGCCTTTCTCACAATATATCCCATACCAGATCTTAAAGTAAAAAAACAAAATCATTTATCAAACAAACGTTAGTACCTCTTTTTCCATCTTGACCTCCACTTTATCAGTGAACCACTGTCTCTTAAGAGCGTGATAGCGATGTCTTATAGCGCTCTCTATCGGTAGATCTGTCAATCTGTACTTCTCCCATGTGTCCTTTATGTGTCTTACCTGTGCCAATCAATCAATCTATCAGTTATCAATAAATCTAACGATCTATCAGTCAGTCAATCAATCAGTCAGTCACTCGATCATGCTCTTACTAGGGACCGATTGAATGGTATTGGGCTTGTTTTAATTAATTGCATCATTGATTATGTTTGTTGCAAGCTTGAACTTTTGTACACTTTGTACAATTTCAACTTACAACTTACATTACAATTTACAACTTTTGAACTTTTGTACAATTTCTCTTTTTGTACACTTTGTATGAATTCGACTTTACACTGATGTTGTTGAATAAACATATATCTCTCTCTATTATATAAAATATTACATATATTACTGGCTGGAGCCAGTAGCGATGTCGGCAAGATACTCGACAGCGGATCAGTATGTGAGGGGTTCAAATTCTGGCCTTGCCCGTCACTGACATCGCTTTCGAGTGAGGAAACTGGCGTTAACAATATTAGCTTTTAGCTTTTATATTATCCAAGTATATTATATTATATCATATGATTGTTAATATATCCTATTTTAAAAATGAATAAATTAAAAATTATCACCAGATACGATCAAACCTTTTTCACCGCCTGCATCCAGTTCAGTTTTGGCGACGAAGAGAAAGCCGCCCCGTCCCCGCCCACACTTGATCCATGATGACCTCCAGCACCGAACACTCGGTGACTATCCAGCGAGTGAGCCACCTGACCGTGGAATCCTACGTTCAGCCTCAGCGGCACCGGCTTAGCGCTCGCCCAGCGAGACGGCTTATCACCGCTTCCATGGCTACTATCACCATTGCAACCGAGTTTACTTCCAGAATCTCCATGGAAACCATCGCCAGATACTTTACATCCGTTGCCACGCACCGGCACGTCCAAGCCGTTCCTAGAGGAACTGAAGCCGTTGCTAGGGGAACTGAAGCCGTTGCCACGGGTTACGCCACCAGGAAATCTGTTACCCGCTCCTATACTCCTGCATCCATTCTCAAATACCTGGGAGCTTTTTATTCCACCAGGCTGAAAACTACCTGAGTGAAAACCTCCAGCGTTGAAGCCACCACCAGATGAGAAGCCACCCGATAGCCCACTGGCAGGTCCAAAGCTCTTCCCAGCATTCTGGTACGTCTGACTGTTCTTGTTGTTGTTGTTTCTATCATCATTATCTTCGTTATCTAATCCATCGATATCAGTGAGAGAGAATATCATGAGATTAGCGTCATCATCATCATCGGGTAGTTCTTCATCATCGTCAGTCATAACGCTACGTCCTGAAGACTGCATTCTACAATACAATCAAGTCTATATGACAAAATACATTGAAACAATACAACAAAATACGACACTGAACATTCTACAATACAATAAAGTCTAGCAATACTATACCACAAATACATCACAATAATACAACAAAATACTACACAGAATATTCTACAATACAATCAAGTCTTGCAATACTATACTACAAATACATCACAATAATACAACAAAATACAACACAGAACAATGTATACTACAATCAAGTCTTGCAATACTATACCACAAATACATCACAATAATACAACAAAATACAACACAGAACATTGTATACTACAATCAAGTCTAGCAATACTATACCACAAATACATCACAATAATACAACAAAATACAACACAGAACATTGTATACTACAATCAAGTCTAGCAATACTATACCACAAATACATCACAATAATACAACAAAATACAACACAGAACATTGTATACTACAATCAAGTCTAGCAATACTATACCACAAATACATCACAATAATACAACAAAATACAACACAGAACATTGTATACTACAATCAAGTCTAGCAATACTATACCACAAATACATCACAATAATACAACAAAATACAACACAGAACATTGTATACTACAATCAAGTCTAGCAATACTATACCACAAATACATCACAATAATACAACAAAATACAACACAGAACATTGTATACTACAATCAAGTCTAGCAATACTATACCACAAATACATCACAATAATACAACAAAATACAACACAGAACATTGTATACTACAATCAAGTCTAGCAATACTATACCACAAATACATCACAATAATACAACAAAATACAACACAGAACATTGTATACTACAATCAAGTCTAGCAATACTATACCACAAATACATCACAATAATACAACAAAATACAACACAAAACATTGTATAATACAATCAAGTCTTGCAATACTATACCACAAATACATCACAATAATACAACAAAATACAACACAAAACATTGTATAATACAATCAAGTCTTGCAATACTATACCACAAATACATCACAATAATACAACAAAATACAACACAAAACATTGTATAATACAATCAAGTCTTGCAATACTATACCACAAATACATCACAATAATACAACAAAATACTACACAGAACATTGTATAATACTACAAAATACATTAAGTATATTAGAATATAATTACGCCAATATCTTTACAGTCTGCAATAATTTATAAATACAATCTACAATTTGATAGCAATTAACAATACAACAATTTTTAATACACCACATGTATACTCTTCCTCTCTCTCTCTCTCTCTCTCTCTCTCTCTCTCTAGTATTTGCCAAGCGGCAGGTCCAAAGTATGTATTCCTACTCATATGATGCTTTCACGCTCCATAAAGAGCACACCATCGATTAATGAGTTAATCCCTTTACAAAAGACTATGCATTTACCACACCTTAATGTAGCCTATAGATAAAGTAGCCAAAGCTACGAGATAAAAAAGCTAAAAGCAAGGTTAACGTCAGTTTCCTCACTCGAAAGCGATATCAGTGACGGACGAGCCCAGGATTTGAACCCCGCACATACTGATCTGCGGTAGAGTATCTTACCGACATCACCACTGGCTCCAGCCTAGTAAATAGTTCAATAATTCATTAAGTCTAGAAAACAGCTTAAAATGTAATTGAGCCCAACCAACTACATAATTTATTGCAAAATAACATTAACTAAGTCTAAACCCCTGACGTTTACGAGAAATAAAGTATAAAGTAAATTGTCTCCTGTTCCATAACTAAGCGCTACCACAAAAACTTCCGTCATTACAATCGTTTCATACAACATTAACTGTCACATTATGACAGTCACATTATGACAGTCACATTATGACAGTCACAATATGACTGTCACATAAAGACTGTTTATATATAAACACGTCATTAAACTAAATAAGTAAATTAAGTCAAATCAATTAACACTGAGTTCCACATGTTTTAACTGAACGATCAGTCCTAGTGTGCGTGTGTGTGCTGGGTGCGTGTGTGTGTGTGCTGTGTGTGTGTGTTCTGTGTGTGCGTGTGTGCTGTGTGTGTCTATGTGTGTGTGTGGTTAGTCAGTCAGTCTGTACGTGTCCTCTGTTTTACATCAGAGGGGCTTTCATCATCTGCTAAACTATAGGGGAGCTAAACTATAAGGGAGCTAAACTATAGGGGAGCTAAACTATAGGGGAGCTAAACTATAGGGGAGCTAAACTATAGGGGAGCTAAACTAGATGTTCCTCTCTCTCTCCATCTCCTCTCTTAATTTAATTATTTTTACGTATTAGTTGAATTAGCCATACACACTGAGCATATTCTTCGAGTCGATATATACATGTAGAGTGTTTGCTTTTTTCATTTCTAGTATGCATATCTTTTTAGTTTGTATTATTTGTCTTTGTATGCACGATGGGTGGTCAACTAGATAGGTTTTTATAACCTCCTTTTATAACCTAGTGTGTGTTAATGCATATTTGAGTAATTTCTGAAATAAACATATTTCTCTCACACGCTCCCCACTCCTCAGAGTTTGCTACAGAGATGCAGGACTGTATAACTGATAGATTATGTAAAAGCTTTGAGCGTCCTCGAAAGAAAACATCAACAGCTGTTCATTTAATGACTTCTAATAGCAGACATCAACCTAGAAGTACTCTGAGAGAGAGAGAGAGAGAGAGAGAGAGAGAGAGAGAGAGAGAGAGAGAGAGAGAGACAGAGAGAGAGAGAGAACGAGAGGAGAGAAAGAGCGGAATTTAAAGTAAAGTGACGTCCTTCAGAGAATATGAAAAGTTGTAATCTTATCTCGATTTTTCTGCAGTTCCACGGTACATATTCCTCCTATACATAGGCAGCTGTCACGCTCCTTAAAATTCACTCCATCCATCAAAGGTAATCCTTCTTTTTTTTTTTAAACTATCCACACGTTTAATAACGGCCCTGATGTGGTTTCCAGTTGCCTTCTTCGGTTCTTGCCTAGTCGCCTCTTACGACACGTGTAGTTTACGATCTATCTATCTTGACACGGACGCAACACGGACGCGTAAGATTTCTCTGGATTAAAATGATTTAAATTAACGAGAGGTTTTTAACCTGTCTGTTTCAATTCAGTTCAGAGAATGTTCTCACTACATCTTGGACGGATGTTTTATGATTTAAATTTTTAAAGTCTGTTGCATGACCTCACCACAAAGTTCAACATAAAGACCGAGGGCTACACAGTGTTGTTAACAACAACAACAACAACAACAGAATTAGAGTGCTACTGTCGTCCATGTCAACACTGAACACTATGGTACCAAATTCAATCCGATGAGCAGAGTGTGGGGTCCAAAAACGGTGCAAGCCAAAAATCCGTAAAGTCAGTCCGAGGAAGGGTGCTAGTGGAATGGAGGTGTACGTGTTGGTCTCAGTGCCTGTGCAATGTTACAGGCTGATCAATCAATAATTTGATCGTCGTTAGGTGTACAGCTTTTGAGCCTCTCAGACAGCCGAAGTATTGCAGAGATCTGATCAATGATCAATCACTATCTAACGAATAACTATTCCAGATCATCGTCCAACGACAGCCTTTCGCAAGCTAATTTAAATCATTTAATATGCTGCATTGCAAAACACTAGGGAATATATCTCTTCTATACGACGACATGTTCCCATATCTCTCTCCCCTCTACCCCCCCCCCCTCTCTCTCTCTCTATCTCTCTCTCTCTCTCAAGTTCAACGGCTTGTTTGTTATCTACAGCTAAATAGGTCACGGTCAAGACTGCTGACCTATTTACACGCCAAGCCTTGTAGAGAATTGTTTTAATCAGGCCGGGTAACTCGGAGCTATCAGCTAATAGAGACAAGACATTGTCCGCTTTCAAGCACCGACATATTGTACAACTGCACCAGCTACTTTTTGTACAACTGTACCAGCTACTTGTTGCACAACTGTACCAGCTACTTGTTGTACAGCGTATCAGCTACTTGTTGTACAACTGTACCAGTTACTTGTTGTACAACTGTACCTGCTACTTGTTGTACAACTGTACCAGCTACTTGTTGTACAACTGAATCAACTACTTGTTGTTCAACTGCACCAGCTACTTGTTGTACAACTATACCAGCTACTTGTTGTACAACTGTACCTGCTACTTGTTGTACAACTGTACCGGCTACTTGTTGTACAACGATACCAGCTACTTGTTGTACAACTGTATCAGCTACTTGTTGTACAACTGTACCGGCTACTTGTTGTACAACTATACCAGCTACTTGTTGTACAACTGGACCGGGTACTTGTTGTACAACTGTACAAGCTACTTGTTGTGCAACTGTACCAGCTGCTGGTTGTGCAACTGTACCGGCTACTGTGATCTATTAATGAGAAGCTTTTTGTGGTCTAAAGCTTTTGTGGTCTATTGTTTTTTGTGCAGACACTGCATTTAATTACCAAATCAGTCTCAAGGTCTACATCATATCAGGCCTAAATAGGCCTGCTGTATAGGCTTCTACTGCCGTCAGGCCTACAAATCCCAGATGAAGCCAATATAGGCCTGCTAACGCTCAGGCCTCTATATATAACATATAGTAGGAGTATACGTTAAATACCGAGTTGTACCGACTTCGCAGCCAGTGGCAAAGTCGGTAAGACACTCGACCGAGGTTCAAATCCTGGGCTCGCCCGTCACTGACATCTCTTTCGAGTGAGGAAATTGACGTTAACATCGGCTTTTACTAGCTTTATATATACAGTATCTAGGCCTGGTAATCCTACGATTTGATGCAGGCATGTTATTTTATTAGGCCTAGTTAGGCCTGCTACTGTCGAGTAGTGTATGCAGCATTATTAGGCCTAGTTAGGCCTTCAGCTGTTGAGGCCATAGGCCTACTACAGTCGAGGCCTATAGGCCTGCTACTGTCGAGGCCTATAGATTGATGTTGACTGTTGTTGTCTAGAGTTACAAGTCGATCAAGTGCAGGATGACTCACACATCAGCATAAAAACACAATCTCTCTCTTAACCCTGGAAACTATATATGGCATAGTCATGTTGATAGCGTGCTTGCCTTGAACTCAACAGCAGGGTCACTGTAGTTCAGTGGTTTATAACTTTATATCATCAACTTAAACATAAAATGTCCTCTGTTCAAACCACAGTCAATGTTTTCCTTGGAATGCTCTGCTGTGTTCCAAGAACTGTTTCTTTTTAGTATTTTTATGGAGAAGAAAACCGACTATAGAGCAGCCCTATTCTATACATATCACGCGAGCAGTCAAATACATACACTACATACAGCGTATACATTGTATACATGCATTGCATATCATACATCATCTATCTACATCTATCATTTAACAAAGTCGTAAGACAAGTGCAATTAAATTTACATGAGGTAAGAATTTATAAAAGTTGATTTAAAATTAAATTTATAATGAATTAAAATAAAATGCATACCTGAAAAGCTCTGTTGTAGTCTTCTAGAACAGAGAGAGAGAGACGGAGCGATCAAATATGTCAAAGATGGCAGCTACGTAGATAGACAATTACTTCTGATTTCTCTCATCAACCGTTCTGAGTGAAATAAAAAATTTCAACCAACTATCGCTCAGCTACTGTCTGGAGACTTTACAGTATCTCCACAGAACCCTCCCAGCCAATCACATGCAAGATATCTCTCTTACCGCTGATTTCTACGTACTGAAATCTTCACTAATTAATTGCGAACAGTATTCTGCCAATTACAAAAAAGTTCTGAGAATAATCTATCACCTAAAAAGTCTTGAGATCAATGTCAGATGCTTAACCTAACCGTAAATTACCACCGCCTAACGGGTCAGGATAATTGCTAATATTTGGCCAATCACAGGACACGTAACAGCTGTGACCACCTATTCCCACCAATCACGGAAGGAGGTTAACGACGCACCGGACCAGAGGCGAGTAGTTAGGAGCAGATCGTTGAGCATGAGCAGAACACGAGACATGTAACGAGTTTTATCTTCTCCGAGCGGCTCCCAACTGATTTCACAGACGTACGACTGATGACTGGCATTGGATCGAGACGCAGGTTCCATGTGACTCACTCGACGAGGGAAACTACAACTAATTTTCTCTGGCGGCTTTTCAACCGCCTGGAAAAATTTCTGGTAATTACGACAGAGTCTAGGCTTAAAATCACCAGCTCCTGATATATGGCGATTTAGATTCTACTCGCTGGCAGCGTTGAATCTACCAGCCCTTGATAATTAGTGACAGTTTAGGATCTAGCAGATCTTATCCTTATTTCTGGTAGTTTTGAAGTCACCAGATCTTCTCCAGGCCCACGTCAAGTGAACCAGAGAGAACGATTGAACGATTTGTAGGAAAGCAAACGACAACAAGAGTTCACTTTCTCTAATAGAATGAGTAGCGTTCTGAGAACTTTTGATATAATTTATGGCTCAGGCTCAAAAAATATCTTCAGATAGCTCAATGCTTTTGCAAATACTAAAACGCAATAGTTCAATATATATGTATATTATAAAGAATATATGATCAAATAATTAGCATTTAATTTCTAGCTATTAAGTGAAGTTAAACAATATGTACACCATACATACTTTTCACAGTCTTTATAACTATAAATGACACAAGTAACTGCAAAGATTAAAAGGCATCTTAAACTACTGATTTAAATAAGGCCAAGATTCACCTAAATTTCCATGCAATCCTCAGCACAAAGTATTGCTTTATAGATAACAATGCAGAGCTATATAATAACTAATCTAGTAAATCATCGATCTGTTTTCTGTACGAACTATTTTCTATGTCATCACGGATATCTTGAATTCCTAGATAATCTACTATTTAATCTACCCGATATTTCTTGTACAGAACAAATTATCATATTAGCCTAGATAGCTAATGGTTACACAAGTACAACCACAACACTTTTCAATGCGATATTTTCCAGCATATCGGCCGCGACATGCGATAATCTTCGCGCAGTTAGATTGCTGGAAGTCAGTAGTCTTAGGAATTAGGCGAAAGCTATTGATAAATTATTGCAAAGTTTGTAAATACGATAAAACATTAGAGGAACCATCGAGAAAATACTAGACACCAATTCACGCAGCCTTGGGAACATGTAAACAATACCTGGGAGCAAATCTACCGATCCCACCTAGCTACTGCAAAAGAAAAGAAAATAATAATAATAAGAGTGCTACATTCATCAATGACAACATCGAGCACTATTGAGACAAAATCAAGCCGGCGAGCAAAAAGAAGGTCCAAAACGGTATAACTTTCAAAATCAGTAAAAAGTAAATTAGTAAAAAATCAAAATTATACTCACGTCGGAAAAAAACGTCGACGATATTATCTAGCTCTTTAGACTCTCTCGTGTTCGGCCAATCGGCTGATCCGATGTATTCATTAGTTTCTTTACTCATATTCTCAATGTGCTCTAATATTAAGCTAGAGCGCTCTTTGACCAGCAAGTTGATGTAGCATTGAAAAGGCTGGCTATTTATGGGTACTTATAGTAATTACTAATGATAAGTCTTAATATTTTAATTGAACTTAATTAGTGTTTGAATTTAAATAGCTAAAAATGGCTTCTGATATGGTTTCTCGTTACTTACCTGGGACAGTTCGTGCCTAGTCGCCTCTTTCGACACGTGCAGTATTATATTACGATATTGTTATATTACGATATTGTTCTGTGGCCAAGTCTTTGTTTGAAGCTCTGCTGTTAAAATTTGTCATTTGGAGGTTTTAATACAATGCATGCGTGATGTATGACCCTAACCCTAACCCATGATAGAGTAGCAATTCAGTTGGCCTAGCTAATGCATCTGCATTAAATTAGCGTGTTGTTGGCCTATAAAGGAAGGTAAAAAATTCATTTTTACAGCTTATAATTATAACTTTCTACATTGGCTTGCAAACGATTCCATTTTTTCCCTCAAAGATACAGGGGGTGGGGAGGGGGCTATTCTGAAGGGGTTCTCAAAGCTCCTGGAGATATTCAAGGATACGAGAAATCCACTGTTCCACAGAGATGGATTAATAATATCCCGTTAAGAGTCAATGAGAACGACCAGAGTTCTCTGACATAAAATTGAATTTCACAAGCGGATAAATTAATTGAAAAGATGTTCGTGCATGTGTTCATAGGTAGGCCTATTGATTGATTTATTATTATTAGCCAATAATTATCAATCAATCAATAAGAATATAACGTCCGGTTCCTCGCCACAAGGCAATGTCAGGGACGTCATTGTTATCATTATGAATAATATTAAAAATTATTATTAGTAGTATGTATAATTATAGCTATGATTTACTACTATGTGTCTATAATTATGCTTACTATACTGTGGGCCTAATTAAATTTATTTACTAAAACAAACTCAACCAAAACTTTGCCGTTCACTGTATTAAAGAGATCAAAGCCAGTTCAGGCTGTTTATTGAAATCGTTCAATTAATGAAAAGTCTTAATCGTAACCAGATAAAATCAATCCTAATTCTGTGGAGTAAAACTGTCCAAGTCGACTAGCAATGCAGCATAGCCGATCGTATCCTAGGAGCCAAGCACGAGACACTCTAAACTCTTCCTGTGGCTCAGTGGTTAGCCTGATCTCACTCAACCTCCAGGCTACAGAGTTCAACCACCGGTCAGGGAAGGTGTGGGATGACTAGGGCGAGAGAGAGGGGACGCAGACACACACGGGGTCGGCTGCGGGACGATAGGCGGACCGGCACCGAGGATCAAGCGGACAGGGGGTCGTCCCCAGGGGTCGTATCCAGCGGTCGACCAGCCTAAAACCCGCCCAGGTCACTCGGTGCTGGTCCGCCCAACGTCCTGCAGACGTCTCTGTGTGGGCTAGCGTCCCCCAAACATCCCTCGCTCAGTCATCCCAGCATCCTTGAGCCCGTGGGTGTAGCGCCGCTAAGTGACTGTGTGCAACGTTCAGCTTAGTGCAGTGTGTGGAAAATTATATGTAAAAATTATATTGCAATGTCACATTATATAGCAATTTACTATTTAAGTATAAGAAATTTAACTAGCAATCAGTTTGTTAAAAGCAGGCGTATGGTGACTTAGGAATTTCTTGTTGAGAAGATTGGTCCCAATGACTCGAGATCAAGTGAGATCCTGACAGGAGAATTTAGAGAAATATGGAGAAGACCGAGATCTAATTAAAGGCTACAGAAGCCTAGAGAGAACCAGGTAGGCCTGAGTAGGCCAATGGTATGTCTACATAGGCCATATGAAGGTATATGAGGCCAATAAAGGCCTATGAGATGACTACAGAGGCATAAGAAGGTCTATGAAGCCTAGAAAGACCTATGAAGGCCAATGTAGGCATATGAAGGCCTATGAGGAGCCTAGGCTGTATCTAGTTAGCCTCTTCCTCTTCCTCATCAAACTCTCCCTCTTCCTCAGCTGTAGCCTCCTGGTACTGTTGATACTCTGAGACCAGATCGTTCATGTTAGACTCTGCTTCAGTGAACTCCATCTCATCCATACCCTCACCAGTGTACCTGAGGATACAGAGAGAAACACGTAGAAACACATAGAAACACGCATAAACACATCCCATCCATACCCTCTCCTGTGTACCTGAGGATACAGAGAGAAACACATTGAAACACATAGTAACATATAGTAACACATAGAAACACATCTCATTCATGCCCTCTCCAGTGTACCTGTGTCACATAGAAACAAATAGAAACACATAGATACACATAGAGGCACATAGAAACACATAGAGGCACATGGAAACACGTAGAAATACATAGAGGCACATAGAAATACATAGAAACTAATAGATCCACATAGAAACACATAGAAACTCATAGAAACGCATAGTCACAATTAACCAGCGGAGGAAAGCTTTATGAAGGAACCTAGCGGTGAACTGTACACTGATGTGAATTAAAATAAAAAACAGAGCGTGTAAAAGTGATGTTAAATGAAGACAGTAAAGTTGAGAACTAACCAGTGGAGGAAAGCTTAACGACGGAACATGGCGGTGAACTGTACACTGATGTGTATTAAAATAAAAATATAGAGCTTATAAAAGTGGTGTTAAATGTTGAAGTAAAATACAGATCGTAAAAAAGTGGTGTTAAATGAAGACAAGATTAGTGGAGAACTAACCAGTGGAGGAAAGCTTTACGACGGAACATGGCGGTGAACTGTTCGCTGATTCTCTTGAACAGCTCCTGAATGGCCGTGCTGTTACCAATGAACGTGGCAGACATCTTGAGACCACGAGGAGGGATGTCACACACCGCTGTCTTCACGTTGTTTGGAATCCACTCCACGAAGTAAGAACTGTTCTTGTTCTGTACATTCAGCATCTGCTCATCTACCTGTCAACATATCAATCAATCAATCAATCAATCAATCAATTACTGAAGCAAGAACTGTTCTTGTTCTGTACGTTCAGCATCTGCTCATATACCTGTCAACATATCAATCAATCAATCAATTAATGAAGTAAGAACTGTTCTTGTTCTGTAAGTTCAGCATCTGCTCATCTACCTGTCAACATATCAATCAATTAATCAATCAATCAATCAATCAGTCAATTAATCAATCAATCAATCAATCAATTAAGAACTGTTCTTATTCTGAACGTTCAGCATCTGCTCATCCACCTGTGAACATATCAGTCAATCAATTAATTAATGAAGTTAAGAAAACTGTCAAGTACAGGATTAATGCCTCTTTTTAAAGGGATTTAGTAAGGTTGATTGCAACACTTGGTTAACAAAGAGCAGTAGAACCAGAGGTCATAAGTATAAACTTGTTAACTCCAGAAACAACTTAGACATAAGTAAATACATTTTTTAGTTAGAGAGTTATTAGTAATTGGAATGAGCTTCCAGATTAAGTTGTTAGGCCAGATTCCAAAAATCAATTGTAAAATTTGTAAGCTAAATATAAGAAGTTTATATAATATTCATCTCTGAATACTTCTTATAAATTATTTGAGAATTTATGTGACATTAGACCTAAATAGAAGTATAATCAATTTTACACAAACAGCTGGTTATTTGCTTTTGGTAAATGTATTTGTATAATGTCATTATCTCTCATTCTCTACTACAGTTATTGATTAATCCTACCTCCTTCATACTCTACTACACTGATTGATTAATCCTACCTCTCTCATACTCTGCCACATTGACTGATTGATCATACCACTCTCATACTACATTGACTAATTAATCCTACCTCTCTCATACTCTACTACACAGTTATTGATTGATCATACCTCTTTCATCGACATCCTGCCTCTGAAGATGGCTGCCACGGTGAGGTATCTCCCGTGACGAGGGTCGCACGCGGCCATCATGTTCTTAGCGTCGAACATCTGCTGGGTGAGCTCTGGCACAGTGAGTGCTCGATATTGTTGTGAACCACGCGACGTGAGGGGAGCGAAGCCTGGCATGAAGAAGTGGAGACGAGGGAAAGGCACCATGTTGACAGCCAGCTTACGGAGGTCAGAGTTCAACTGACCGGGGAACCTGTGAGTGGACAATAGGACATATAGACCATTTGATAGGGGTTATCAATTGATAATCAATCGCTACTTAACCGATAAGAACAGTTAAATTCAGCAGCATAATCCACGAAAGCTCTGAAAATGATATAAATTTGTATCAGAAATAGATATATCAGAAATAGATGTATCAGAAATAGATATATATCAGAAATAGATATATATCAGAAATAGATATATATCAGAAATAGATATATCAGAAATAGATATATCAGAAATAGATATATCAGAAATGGATATATCAGAAATGGATATATCAGAAATGGATATATCAGAAATAGATATATCAGAAATAGATACATCAGAAATAGATATATCAGAAATGCACTTGTATCAGAGAGAAATAAAGAGAGAGAGGGATAAAGAGAGAGAGAGAGAGAAACAGAGAGAGAGAGAAAGACAGATAAAGAGACAGATAAAGAGAGACAGAGAGAGAACCAGACAGACCTGAGGCAGGTGGTGACGCCACTGATGGTGGCTGACACGAGGTGGTTGAGATCTCCATAAGTGGGTGTGGTCAGCTTGAGGGTACGGAAACATATGTCGTATAGAGCCTCGTTGTCGATACAGTACGTCTCGTCTGTGTTCTCTACGAGCTGATGTACTGATAGAGTGGCATTATAGGGCTCTACCACTGTGTCTGATACCTGTCATCAATCAATCAATCAATCAATAAATCAATCAATCAATCAAACCAATTTGTAAAACCTTCAAAATCTAATAAAAATTATATTCTCTTAAAATAATCATGCGTTCTTATATAAGCTACATATCGTTATTTGAACTGACCCAGAAATCAAGATAGATCAAGATCGGGTTAATTGCTCAAATATTTTAAAAATGAAATTTTTAACAATTGTATCGTATTATCTTATTATATTATAGTATTATAGTATCATATTATATTTTTATATTATATTATTATATATTAATATTATATTATATTATTATATTATAGTATTATATTATATAATTATATTATTATATTATAATAATCGGCCTATATAAAAAATCATTTTGTTTGATAGTTTTGATTTTCATAAAAGCTACATATTAAGATCTTTAGATCCTGAGGTGAATTGAACCCTCGCTGGTTCGAATCCCAGCCGCCCTGATCTGAGAGTAAGACCTCGGACATCGACTGGACGGGTTATACGGAAAATGGTCTAAATTTGCCCAACGGTTTAAACACTTGATATTAAAAAGTGATTCAATTCGTGCCGTGTTGTCTTGCTACAGAATTGATCATACAGTGCCAGCCAATCACTGTGAGGTAAACATCAAGAGTAACATTGGCAGTGTTGTTGTTTATTTATTCTCAGTGATTGGTCAGCTCTATTTGATCATTCTACAACAAGACAACAGAGCACGAATTGAGACACGTGCTCTGATGAAGTGGTTACCTCACTACTCTTCTCTTAGTGCACTGCCTACTGGCAGGTCCAAGGTACATAACGCCTCCACTCTTCTCTGTCTTCCGCCTTCTTCTTCATTTCCACATATTGGTGGGTCTTTAAATCATCTAACATAGCTAATCTCGGCCTGCCCCTGACTCTTTTTCCTTCCATTCTACCTTCTATGACCTCTTTTAATAGACCTTTCCCCCTTAGAATGTGTTCTATCCATCTCTTCTTCCTATTTCTTAATACACTTATCAACTGTCTATCTGTGCCAACTCTCTCCAGGACTTCCTCATTTGTAACCTTTTGAGTCCAGCTAATCCTCTCCATTCTTCTCCAAATCCACATTTCCAATGCCTCCAGTTTCCTAATATCTTCCTTCCTTAAGGTCCATGTTTCACATCCATACAATAGCGTGGTCCAAACCAAAGTTTTCACTATCTTTATCTTTGTGTCTTTCTTTAGACTTTTTGTTAATAGTTCTTTTCTACTACCAAAGGCCGCTTTTGCTTGTGCAATCCTACTGCATATTTCCGTCTCACATTTCCCATCATCGGTTATAGTATGACCCAAATATTTGAAACTCCTTATCGGTTCCAATTTCGTACCATTTATTGCGATATTAACTTCACCTTTATTATTGGACACTCCCATAACCTTTATCTTTTTTATATCAATCCCCATGCCACATCCCAGGGCCGTACCACTCAGCTCATCCATCATCCTCCGCAATCCAATCCCGCTGCCCGCCACCATTCCTTGGTCATCTGCAAATCGTACATCCTGTAACAAATTCCCTCCTACCCTCATTCCCTCCTCCAAGTCTTCCATGGCTTCCTCCGTCATTGCCTTCCTCCATCATTGCCTCCATCATTACCTCACTACAGAGTTCTTTAATTCGGACTTGACCAATCAAGTGACAGATGAGCTCTACTTTTTAACCAATCACATCTCAGACAGTGGGATAGAATAATAATAATAATAAAAAAGGTTTAACGTCCGTTTCCTCATACAAGGATGATGTCAGGGACGTCAATATATAATTATATTTATAATTATAATATATAATTATAATATAGAGACGTAAATGTTTAATTTATATATTTAACTATATTTTTAATTTATATATTTAGGCCGTATATTTGTTTATATAATTTATATATTTATATTAACAGGGACGGAAGATAACCAATAACCTGACTTGCTCTTATTTCTTACATAATTTATCTCTTTCTTAGTGCACTGCCTACTGGCAGGTCCATGGTATATAGCGCCTCCACTCATCTCTATCTTCAGTTTTTGTCTTCACATCTACATAGGCCTATGAGTGGATCTTTAAATCATCTAACACTCCTCTTGACATACCATTATTCTTGGGGGATTCTGCTCACAACGAGGTGGGTCCCCTATGCTTTTCTCAAGTTCACTTTTGCCTTCGTATTAATCTTCTACTCTATCTGGTCATACTTCTTTCATAATAATGGATGATGTCCGAGACGTCCCTGATATCCTCCTTCGATAATGAAACGACCATAAACAATCACTGCAACATTTGCTCTAACAAGGATCTAAGTAGGAAGAGACAGGAAGTTCTGAAGGCACAAACCTTGGGGGAGGGGACTACGGAGAATGTGTTCATGATCCTGTCAGGATACTCCTCACGGATCTTGCTGATCAGCAGGGTTCCCATTCCAGATCCGGTGCCACCGCCCAGCGAGTGGGTCATCTGGAAGCCCTGGAGACAGTCGCAGCTTTCAGCCTCCTTCCTGACAACATCGAGAACCGAGTCCACAAGCTCCGCCCCCTCTGTGTAGTGACCCTTGGCCCAGTTGTTGCCGGCCCCTGATTGGCCGAACACGAAGTTGTCTGGACGGAAGATCTGACCGAATGGACCTGAGCGGACTGAGTCCATGGTGCCGGGTTCAAGGTCGACCAGGATAGCACGAGGTACGTACTTACCACCTGATTAATCAATAAATAAATAAATCAATTAATTAATCATTCATTCAATCAATCCATCAATCAATCAATCAGTCGATCAATCATTCAATCAGTCAATCCATCAATAAATCAGCACAATCAAAATATTACTATGCAAAAAAACGTAAATAAGGGAATAAAACATGAAAATCACCGAGAAAATAATAACGTTTTCTATATATAAATAAATCATCATATAGCCTACTTAATGAATATTCAATCATTTTGAATTCAATCAATGGGCCTATTAAAATATAACTAGGCACCAAAAGAGGCAGTAGTAGAGGCAGCAGCAGTTAATCTTAAGATTAGACTCACCGGTAGCTTCATTGAAGTAGACGTTGATCCTCTCGAGCTGAAGATCAGAGTCTCCGTGATACGTACCAGTGGGATCAATACCATGCTCGTCTGAGATAACCTCCCAGAACTAATCAATCAAACAATCAATCAAATTAATTAATCAATCAATCAATCAATCAATCAATTAATCAATCAATCAATCAATCAATTAATCAATCAAGCAATCAATCAATCAGTCAGCTAGTCAATCAATCAATCAAACGATAATCAATCAATCAATTAATCAATCAATAAATTAATAAATCAGTCAGGCAGTCAATCAGATCGCTCAATCAATCAATCCGTGATATATGCATCAGTGTGGCAGTGTGGTAGATGACTAGCAGCAGCTCTAAGTTCAATGTCCTGCGATCAGTGACGGACGAGAAGGAATTTGAACTGCGCACCTAACGAGCCTCAATTAGTTACCTAATTAGTTATCCTATGCTTGGTAGAGACCAAGCATATGATTCATCTGAGTGAACCTCGAATCTAAGTTGAAGATATGCAGAGAAACGTTTTATAATAATAGCAACAATTAGTGCTACAGTCATCAATGACAACATCGAGCACTACTGAGACAAAGCACAATTGTTTCGCCTACCTTAGCACCGATCTGGTTGCCGCACTGACCAGCCTGAATGTGAACGATTTCTCTCATGTTGACGAGTTAATCGACTGAATAAAGAAATATCTAGAAATAATATCGTGTGAACTTTACTAGCGCCACTGTAACACTGCCTGCACGTCAGCCGGCGTGCTGATATTTATAGCGTCTCCCTGCCGCAGCACTGCCTAGCAACGCATTTGAGAGGATATTCTTGCGCGCCATCCCACCAGTGAAGTATAATCAATGCCACTTGATGTTGCCTAGCAACGCAAGGTGCTCTTGTTACAGATTAAGTACTGCATGAAATCATTAAACAACTATACACTTTTAATCTTCGTAGTCATAAACATAGCTCAGTACTGAGAAGAATGCTAACCAATTTTATTTGTGTATCTGTAACACTAGCATACACTCCTTGACTATATGCCAGTTAGGCCTACTGAAGTTATAGGTATGAGGTCTTACACTCTATGTTTTACGAAAAAAAAGAAATAAATGTAATGCTGAAAGACAGTATATTGTCATTTAATTAGCTCATTATTAGTAGACATTAGTATTATTAGGCCTAATAGCTCATTATATTACAGGCATATTTCCAGTTGGAAGAGGAAGGGGCACTCTGTTACAATCTGATTCGAAATATTGAGAATATGCTGCATCTAAATCTGCATCTTCAATTACATCCAATAGTTGCAACCAAATTCAAAGCCACTTAGAGCCTAGTGCGTGCGTATGCATAAAATAGGTAAATGAAAGTTAATCATTAGTTTCAAACATGCACTTCAATACAATTTTTTGATAACTTCATTTAAATATTGTTTGGTTTTCATGTATTTTCGGATCTGAAACGTTCTATTTTTTATTTTAGTATTTTACTATTATACAAATCTACCGCGACCCTCTCTGTGTTTTTTGCAGAGCCTCTTTCACCATGAGTTATGAATATTTAGTGGTGAGCTGTAAATTTTCCTATTTTAGCATGAGTTAAGAATATTTAGTGGGGAGGGGGGCGGAAAACCCACCACTCTGGGATATATCTCCTTCATAAGAGACATGATGATGATCTAGCTGTACAGATAAACAATTAGACACACAGTCGTTTAAAAAACTGATAGGCGATTCGCGCCTGAATTTAAACAGATTTTATTATTATTCTCAAGTGGACACAATTTTGAGATGTGCTCGACAGTTAATCTCAAGATCTCAATTAATCCCATTGCCTTCTCAACGGGACAGCGTTATGAATTTATAGCAACACACTACACTAGCTTAGTTGTCTTGAAACTATTTTTACGCCCTACTTGGCTGATCTTATATGATCATAATCAGGGTAACTAATTAGGTCTTCGGTAGGCCTGCCGTGCAGTTATTGGGAACTAGTTTTATTAAATAGCTACACAGTATTACGAATGAAATATACAATGCAAGAATCAGCGCATAGATTTCAATAATATCCCCTGGCAATGCTTGAGATATACAATTCATGGATGATAATAAAGATTTACGATTGCAAGGCCTCGAGACACCTCGAATAAATTAACGTTTATATAAAATCCTCTACTGTTTGATTGCGCTGATCTCTACACCACAGTGACCACACTGGCGTAGTAAAACTACTGATGTTGCTGCCATCACCCGGCATTCTGTAGAAACCTCTTTCTTAGTGCACTGACTGCTGGCAGGTCCATGGCATATGAGGCCTCCACTCTTCACTGTCTTCCGTTTTTATCTTCATGACTACAAATGAGTGAACTTTAAAGCATCTGGAAATACTAATTCCTGTTGTTATGTATATTATTCTTGGGGGATTCTGCTTATGACGAGGTAGGCCTACTATTCCTTCCTCAGCTTCGACTAACATTTACTGGGCAGGGGCGTCATTTCCTGAGAAAACAATCATGTTTACCCAATCAGTTGAAACAGTAAGAATTTAAATGGCGTTTAATTTAATTTTACGTTTTTTCTGTATAATAAGATTACTATCAAAGATAATCTCAGGCCGGGATTTGAATCGACGACTTTCTGCTGGTTAGACAAGTCTTTTATCACGTGTCTAATTAATGGATGGGGTGAAAGCTGATTGATTGATTTATGCTAATATAATTCTAATCATTTCTACACAGGTATATGTAGTAGGCCTACAGTGCAGTGTAGTCATGTAGCACTAATTAGAATAACTCTCTCTCTCTCTCTCTCTCTCTCTCTCTCTCTCTCTCTCTCGGGCTTTGCACAAGTGACACTTGAAGCTGTTGTCACATCTGAGTCACATAGACTGAGTCAAAATAATTGCAAGCCAATCGACAGCTAAAAATCAATATTAGCTAAAAATCGATGATAAAAATCGATAACTACCAATCGATAACTTTAAAATCCATAGCTACAAATCGATAACTACCAATCGATGGCTTACAAATCCATAGCTACAAATTGATAGCTACCAATCGATAGCTTACAAATCCATAGCTACAGATCACTATATTATATTAGACAAGAAGATTGATTTCTAAGTCTTCACAGTACACCTCTAAACAACAGTTCGTTCAACTTAGCTGGAGCCAGTGGCCACGTCGGTATGATGCTCGATCACGGATCAGTATGTGCGGGTTCAAATCCTGAGCTCGCCCGTTACGGACTTTAGCTTATTTTTCACCTGACGCACAATTTAACTGAGTGCGCAAAATCCCGTCCCTAGTTGCAGCTACTGCTCTCTGTTCATCTTCCTGTTTCAAATTTGTCTACATCTGCATTAGTCGTCTCTTATCAAACACGCAGTCCTCGGTGAATCTATCAAAATAATTACACCAATTGATAGTCTCCAGTTCGTTCAAATCAGTGCTGTTAATAACAATTACCAATTAGACGAATGCTCTGTAATTGGTAGATGAGAATTGCCTGTAACGAGCCTGATTGCCACATCGGTTGTTACTCGATGCGCCGGCACGCTCAGCATGTACCTGTTCTAATCAAACACTGGTTACTGCAGGCTTCCTTCCACTATCACTGTCTGAAGCCAGGGGCGATGTCGGTAAGATACTCGACCGCGGATCAGTATGTGCGGAATTCAAATCCTGGGCTCGCCCGTCAGTGACATCGCTTTGGAGTGAGAAAGCTGACGTTAACATTAGTTTTTAACACGGTAGTTCGTGATACCTAAAAGGGCTATATGCTACCAACTTGAAATTTTGTCGATCGCGTAAAAATACAGTTGAGATATCACAAAGGAAGCCACAGCTATCAGTCACAGTTAGAGCTATATGCTACAATGCTGTCGGAGACCACTGTCAATCAATTAATCAGTCAATCCATCAATCAATCCATCAGTCAATCCATCAGTCAGTCAATCCATCAATCAAGAAGGGCTAAAACGATAGTCTGTAAATTAAAGTCAATTTCCTGTCTCGAACTCATATCAGCGAGTTTCCTGATAATGTGTGATTAAAGTCAAGATCAGAAGCCCGAAGAGATTCTCAACAAGACGAGAATTTGACGCCCGTACAACGCCTCAAATAGGCTCATTGGCTAAAGTCACATCAGCGACGAGAATAACCTGACAACAATTAGAGTGCTACTGCCGTCTGTGACAACATTGAGCTGAGACTGTAACAAAACGCGCACGAATACAGCGCTGAGTAGAGAGGTATTCGGTTGCTAATGGTAACGGTCTAGCGCTAGCTTAGCAATTAACAACCTAAGATATACTAAATAACTTCAGTACAAGTTCGTACATGCATGTCTGTAATCTGCTGCCATTGGCCGATGTTTACTATACGTTCCTGACATTGCCTTAAGGCGAGGAACCGGACATTGAATTCTTAATTGAATGATATTTACATAATTTAATAGCTAATAGGAATGTGTGTCTTGACCCAGTTAATTGTGTAACAAGCACGAATATACGCTCACTAAGTAGTGCTCGATGTTGCTATAGACGACAGTATCGACTAATTCATGAGAATATGCTGATTATAAATGCGTTCACTATAATTACTGGATAATTAATGCGTCGCTATAGTTACACAACGACGAGATTGGATAAGATCAATGGCGTTCTCATTGGTCATCATGAGCACAGAGCGAGTAGAAATATGAGCATTGAATACACTAGACGTTTACCTATATAGGGTATCCAAAGCTGATGTTTCTACCTATATTCTTGTTACTCGTGTACATTTATGCAACACGAAAAAGTTCACAACAGTACACAGGCACACGAACGCTCATATATACACACACACACCTACGCGTATACATACACACATATAGGCACACACCAGCATACATGCACACATAGACACAAACACACACACAAGCATACATGCACACATATAGGCACGCACACACAACTAGCCTGCATATGTGGAACAGCTGATTTATACATGTAAGACGCATTGCAACTGGTCACAGTGTAACAACACTTCAGATCATGTTCTAACTTGTTTCCTCATCGTATAACGAGACAGTCAACAGGATTGACAGCCGTCTATATAGTTTCGTGCGTACTCTTAAATTACACATACGCCATCAGTTTCACATTGTGCTTCAATATCTCTCTGCTCTCTCTCTCTCTCTCTCTCTCTCTCTCTATCTCTGTATATATTCTTTTCCCACCGTAGATTTAATCGAGCTACTCTGACGGCTTTAGTTTAGGAACTTTATTCTCCTCAGCACATTTCTTTTGCAGATAGGTCTGGGTGAATTGATCTGTAGTGATGTGTGCTGTGGGGACGTACCCGACATTATCCCTGGATGAGGAAACGGACGTTAAACCTTTATTATTATTATTATTATTATTATTATATGTATATCATTAAATTCAACAAAACAACAAAAAATTAAAATCTCGCTTCATTGACTATAAACTTTACTTTATCATCGTTTAAAACAGTTTTGTTGGTGCGATGGCAACACAATCATAAGATATGTACAAACACGTAACAGTTCAACACTCGTGTCGCTTATATAAAGTAAACTGTGATCTGCAGCCCCAACACTTACATTATCATCACAAAAATAAATGCTTAGCTTTTACTTTAAACATGATATCAGAGATAGATAGATAGATAGATACAGAGAGAGAGAGAGAGAGAGAGAGAGAGGAGAGAGAGAGAATGAGAGAGAGAGAGAGAGAGAGAATGAGAGAGAGAGAGAGAGAGAGAATGGGAGAGAGAGAGAACTATGTTTATCAGGGTTGTATAATGCATAATTTCTTCTATTAAACATAATCAAAATTTCTCAAGATTTTATCAAAAATAGACTCTTGAAACAGCACAAAATAGAGAAGCCAAACTGGCATAAAATCTTTGTATAAAAATGCATAAAATTTCATCAATACAATTGAATAGCATAGAACATTAACTTCAGCAATTCCTCGACTAAAGAAAAAATAAAGCAAAGCAAAGTTTAGCGTCAGTTTCCAGCTTGATTGCATGCAAGTGATAGCATGGCAGTGACAGCATATCAGTGACGGGGAGAGCACTGAACCCTGCATTGACTGATCCGCTGTCAAACAACTTGCCAATAAGCCGTTATTTCAGCCCAAGGAATGTGGGGAGATCTGTCAACAAGCGAGTGGGAGGGACTTGAGACCCGTCCGGTCGAGACTGTAACGTAACAACTGTTGTGGTCTTTCGTAAGACAGGAGGCGTTATCTCTCATGATTCTTACAGCGCTTCTGAACCTTTGTTAAGCACGCGCTATACAACAACTATAGGCGATTATTTGTAATATAATATAATATCAATGAAAGAGACACAGTTGTATGGTTCCATTACAGAAAGACTTTGAGTGTACAGGCAGAATTATGTACACAGAAAAATTGTCTTCTAGCTCCTAACTACTGAAAACCGGAGACTTTATTGCACCCGACCCTCGTATCTGTGTGCATGTGTATGTGTAGGCCTGAGTGTGTGTGTATGTGTGCCTACGTAGGAATGTGTGTGCGTGAGTAGGCCTGTGTGTGTGTGTGCATGTGTGTGTGTGAAGGCCTGTGTGTGCATGTGCGAGTAGGCCTGTGTGTGTGCGTGTATAGTCATACATGTGTGCGTGAGTAGAGTAGGCCTGTGTGCGTGTGTGTGCAAGCGGAGTAATCTATTCAAATAGCTGAGGAAGGCAAGGGACAATCATCTCGTCAGCCACTGTGTCTCTCAGAGGAGTAGGTTCAAATGTCGTCCAGCATTCCTCTGATCAGTAGATAGTTTCTCTGCTCACCAATCAGTGTCTAGACTGGTTGATTGATTGATTGATTGATGAATTAGCTGAAGGCAGCGTGTAGTTGGGATGTCTGGAGAGCGTACTCTGTGTTGAACAGACCTCTCCACCTCAGAGTCTGTTCCATCAGCACTTCCTTCAGCTTCCTCTTGTTAGTCCTCTCCCTGCTCAATCAATCAATCAATCAATCAATCAATCAATCACTCAACCAATCAATCAATCAATCAATCGGTCAATCAGTTAATCAATCAGTCAGTCAATTAGTGTTAAGTTAAAGAAATTCTTAATCAACCCAATTAATGAGATTAATAAAAATTAATTTGCTTAATTACAATAAATAAACTTATTTAAAACAGAATAATTCCTACCACAATTAAATAGAAATGGCGCCCTATCTAGTTGACTCCCAGACAGTCATATAACATACTGAATATAAATTAATACTGTTTATTAATATTTAGTACTATTTATTCAGTTTTTCATAATTTTATTTTCTAATCCCTCAACTAGTTAAACTGTGAATCAAAGGAACACGATGAAAATGATTTAATGTTACTTATTAAGCCAAGCTGAGCCGGTAAATTGTTGGCAAGTTATTCTACAGCGGAGGAGTAGATGCAGAGTTCAAACCCAGTGTTCTCTTTGTCACTGACGAGCTATTCGAGCAGGAAACTGACGTTAAACTTGAACTCAAGCACACAGATCTCAGATACTGACTGCAGGACTCTACGTGCGAACATTTCCTTTTCTTCTCTCGTCGTCGTCAGGTTGGGAAAACCTTCCTGCTGAACGAGCTCATTCATGAGTCTGCACAGAAGAGCAAAGTGGTGCTTGTTGAGTGCTAGCAGTATGTCCACCATAGGCTCCACGTTAAACCTGGGACACTCTCCTCCTATAGCCTGTCAATCAATCAATCAATCAATCAATCAGTCAATCGATCGATCGATCAATCAATCAATCAGTCAATAAATAAATAAATCAATTAATCAATCAATCACTGAATCACTTCATCAATCAATCAATCAATCAATAAATAACTAAATAAATATATCAGTCGGTCAGTCAATCAATCAATCAATCAATCAGTCAATTCATCCAAAGGCATTTAGTACTTACCCTGATAACAGCCGCTACCACAGCAGCTCCTTGACTGTTGAGTATCTCCTGAACCTCAACCATGTCCTGTCCCAGCACTATGAACACTGTCTGCGTCAATCAATCAATCAATCAATCAGCCAGCCAGTCAATCAATCAATAAATCAATCAGCCAGCTAGTCAAAAAAATCAAAATAATTAAATTAATTAATCACTTTTAATTTTTTATTTATTTTATTTTTTAAATTAATTGCCCTGTGCTGTATAAGGCCCAGGGCTAAAATATAAGATAAAAGAAAGACTTAATTTAATTAAAATAAAGATTTAAAAAATTAATCACTTTATAGCAGCAGATTAAAGATAGAGACAGACAGAGATACAGAGAGCCTTACAAGGAGAAAAACAGTTACAGCTTAGAGAAGACAAATAGAGTGACATCAGGACAAACAGGAGAATACTAACTAAGAACTGGCAAGAAGCTTTAGAGGTGGGTGTCTCTGGCATCAGCAAGCCGAATACAGCGGCTCGGTAGAGGCCTGATAAATCAGTAGAGGGGTCCTTCATCAGCCTCACGCTCTTCTTTGTTATCTACACAAAACAATACATCTGTCTGTCAAACAAACAAGCCAATCATCTGTCTACCAGCAATAAAACAGCCAATGATCTGTCTGCCAGCAATAAAACAGCCAATCATCTGCCAGTCAGCAATAAAACAGCCAATCATCTGCCAGTCAGCAATGAAACAGCCAATCATCTACCAGTCAGCAATAAAACAGCCAATCATCTGTCAGCCAGCAATAAAACAGCAAATCATCTGCCAGTCAGCAATAAAACAGCAAATCATCTGTCTGCCAGCAATAAAACAGCTAATCATCTGTCTGCCAGCAATAAAACAGCCAATCATCTGTCAGCCAGCAATAAAACAGCCAATCATCTACCAGTCAGCAATAAAACAGCCAATCATCTGCCAGTCAGCAATAAAACAGCCAATCATCTGCCAGTCAGCAATAAAACAGCCAATAATCTGTTTGCCCGCACTAAACCAGCCAATCATCTGTCTGCCAGCACTAAACCAGCCAATCATCTGTCTGCCAGCAATAAAACAGCCAATTATCTATCTACCAGCACTAAATCAGCCATTTTTTTGGGCCTAGGCGCTCACCAACCTATCAAAATATCTATGCCCTTTCTTATGTAGGCTTAGATCTGAATGCTTTGCCACCTTTTATGACACGTGCAGTCCACGTTTGGTCTGCACGTTCTTCAGCAACCCGGACACAACGTGGGTGACTACTCAATAAACAATAACGATGAATTAGACACAGAGACAAAACGTGACAGAATGAATATAAACCAAGTCCAACCTGTGAGAGAAAGGTCATGAAAGCCTCCATAATGTCTGTCAGCTCCTTTACATTACCTGCACAGCAAACAGCTAAATATCAACTCTCAATCAATCAATCAATTACCAGCCCAACGGCTAAATATCAACTCTTAACAATCAATCAATCAATAAATTACTAGCCCAAAGGCTAAATATATATATCAACTCCAGAATAAAGACAGATATATGAACAATATAATAATATGAAACAATATAATAATATGAACACAGGTACATATAGGTAAACACAGGTACATACAGGTAAACACAGGTACATACAAGTAAACACAGGTACATATAGGTAAACACAGGTACACATACAGGTAAATACAGGTACATACAAGTAAACACGGGTACATATAGGTAAACACTGGTACATACAGGTAAACACAGGTACATATAGGTAAACACAGGTACACATACAGGTAAATACAGGTACATACAGGTAAATACAGGTACATATAGGTAAACACAGGTACATACAGGTAAATACAGGTATATATAGGTAAACACAGGTACATATAGGTAAACACAGGTACATACAGGTAAACACAGGTACATACAGGTAAACACAGGTACATACAAATAAACATGGGTACATACAGGTAAATACAGGTACATACAAGTAAACATGGGTACATACAGGTAAACACAGGTACATACAAGTAAACACGGGTACATACAAGTAAACACGGGTACATATAGGTAAACACTGGTACATACAGGTAAACACAGGTACATACAAGTAAACACGGGTACATACAGGTAAATACAGGTACATAAAGGTAAACACAGGTACATACGTACATATCATTAGCATCACTCATAGATTTAGACAGAGAAGGGACAGGGCTAGTCACCTGAATTGAGTTTGGCGAGGGTTTGATTGCAGAGTTGAGTGAAGAGAGTTTGGTTGACCTGTGATAGAGACTGGTTGTTGACAAACAGCACCAAGATCTGTACAGTACAAAGCAATATTATACTACTAATAAATAATAATAATAATACAGGTTTAACGGCCGCTTCCTCGTCCAACGATGATGTCAGGGACGTCCCCATAGCACACATGTTATGGGAGTAAATGTACGATTTAAATAGAACTGACAATTGTTTAGAACATGGCTATAAAGCTAAATTTTAGGTCTATATCACAGGCGATACTGTCAGGTATCACAGGCGATACTGTCAGGTATCACAGGTGATACTGTCAGGTATCACAGGCGATACAGTCAGGTATCACAGGCGATACTGTCAGGTATCACAGGCGATACTGTCAGGTATCACAGGAGATACTGTCAGGTGTCACAGGCGATACTGTCAGGTATCACAGGACAGTCAGGCTGAGATTTGAACCTATGTGAATAAATTGGTTGGAGCCAGTGGCGATGTTGGTAAGATACTCAACCGCAGATCAGTATGTGAGGGAAGCAAATCCTGGGCTCTCCCGTCACTGACATAGCTTTCGAGTGAGGACACTGACGTTAACATAAGCTTTACCAGTTTTTAAGTGTGGATAGGAACCTGTTTGGCTAGATCCAGTACAGAAGGATGCATGGAAGTGTGGTAGGACATCAGAATCATCTTCATCACCTCAGGCAATAGACTGGAGAAATCATCGAGTAGTGTGCGCAGTGCATTCTTATAAATGTCACATACAGCCTGCACATAAAACACATACAACATGTGTACATGTCACATACAGTCTGCACATAAAACACATACAACATGTGTACAAGTCACTTACAGCCGGCACATAAAACATGTGTACATGTCACATACCGCCTGCATATAAAATGCATAAAACATGTGTACACGTCACATACAGCTGCACATAAAACACATACAACATGTGTATCAATTGTGAAGTAGAGAGAGAGAGAGAGAGAGAGAACTATGCTTACTTTTTTTAAAGAAGCTGCAGCAATACAATAAACAACCCGATGAAATTACTGTATAAATAAAACTATCGGAAAATAATAAAAGGCATTAAATAAAAGACTAAAAAAATCTCTGTTTAAATTTGCAATAAAACTAGGTAACAATAGATAGGATAGAACAACTAACGTGAACAATGTTAGGATCAGATGATTGTTTGAGCAGCAGATCCTGTATCACAGAGCCTATCTGCTGGGCTATGAACAGCACCTGCACACAAACATCAGCCGTCAGATCAGTATTTAATTAAATCAACTGTAATAAACTAATAATAATAACATAATTAACATATAATGAGATCAGTATTTAATTAAATCAACCGTAATAAACTAATAATAATAACATAATTAAAGTATAATGAGATCAGTATTTAATTAAATCAACCGTAATGAACTAATAATAATAACATAATTAAAATATAATGAGATCAGTATTTAATTAAATCAACTGCAATAAATTAAGAATAAAGCTAGTAAAGCTAAAGTTAACGTCAGTTTCCTCACTCGAAAACAATGTCAGTGACAGGCGGGCCCAGGATTTGAACCCCGCACATACCGATCCGCGGTCGAATATCTAAACAACTATCCATGTCGAATAATTACTTAATTAAAATATAATAAGTTAAGTATGTAATAAGTATATAATATGTTACATAACGTGTCTCATACTATTGTAAAAGATATCGAATTAGTCATCCGGTACCATGAATAGCTGCTTAACAAGGGATGCGATTAGAAAACTTTGTAGCCTAGATTAGAAAACTAAATTGCGATTAGAAAACTTTTGGAGCCTAGGCGCTCATCAACCGAACGCACTTTCTGATGTAGGTTTGGATCTTAGTGCTTTGTCGCCTTTTACAACACGTGCAGTCCAAAGTTGGTCTATTCTGCAGCAACACGAACACAACACGTGTAATATAAAATATCGATAGTAATGTATCGTAAGCAACCAACGTACTTTGACTTAAGTTAAAGCAAAACAAAACTATCAGAGCTAGGTATTCAATTCCTAACTGTAGTAATGGACGTTAAATCATCGTAAATAATTAAAGTTTAGTTGAAGGCTTTAAGTCAAAGATAGAGTTAACCTAAAAAAAGCTAAACCAACATAAAATAGAAACCGATTTAAAACTAATCAGGTGAAGGCCAAAAAATACAACGCAGCACCACACACCGGTTGTGGCTTTTTATCTTTGCTAGACTTCTCGCTGACCCCCTGCCGCTGAGAGGCGCCCCCCTCCCCAGGGTTCTCCTCCTCTCCCCCCTCCTCCCTGTCGAGATCAACGTTGAGAGAAGAGAAGAGAGAAGAGATGAGTGTGAGCTTATGTACAACAAGAGATCTCATAGCACTCGTCATGTTCTACAATAAATCAATAAATCAATCAATCAATCAATCAACGTTGAGAGAAGAGAAGAGAGAAGAGATGAGTGTGAGCTTATGTACAACAAGAGATCTCATAGCACTCGTCATGTTCTACAATAAATCAATAAATCAATCAATCAATCAATCAACGTTGAGAGAAGAGAAGAGAGAAGAGATGAGTGTGAGCTTATGTACAACAAGAGATCTCATAGCACTCGTCATGTTCTACAATAAATCAATCAATCAAACAATCAATCAATCAATCAATCAATCAATGCATCATTCAATCAATTAATCAACCAATCAGTTAGAGTATATATCTGTAGATATGTTAGAGTAGATATCAGTAGATAGGTTAGAGTAGATATCAGTAGATATGTTAGAGTAGATGTATGTAGACATGTTAGAGTAGATATCTGTAGATATGTTAGAGTAGATATATCAGTACCTCAGCACTGGTACAAGAGTTGATGGTTTCTACACAGGGTCCCAGGAACATGTTGATGTAGTTGAGTATCTCAGAGAATGGCAACACTGCTAGTACATAGCCCACAGACCAGTAGAGTCTGGCTTCATCACTAGGCTGTGTCAATCAATGAATCAATCAGTCAATCAATCAATCAGTCAGTCAGTCAATCAATCAATGAATCAATCAATGAATCAATCAATCAATCGATCAAACTATCTATCGTTCGATCGATCAAACAATCAATCAAACTATCTATCAATCAAACTATCAATCAATCACTCGATTAATCAAACTATCTATCAATCAATCAAACAATCACTCAATCAATCTATATATCTATCGATCGATCAAACAATCAACTATCCGACAATCAATTCATTCAATAGTCAACAATTACTAAATCTAAACAAAATCAATCAATCATAGAATCAGTGAATCTGCAGTTATTTCAACAGATTAGCTAATCAAACTGGCAACTTATAAATTTATGTTTAAAATACAGACCATGTTATCATTTATTTTTTAGTATATTAATCATATCAGGCATTTCTCTAGAATAGAAAGACATTTAATACCTTGAGATGTCCAGCTTCCAGAACTTCCTGTAAGCAATAGAATTAGAGAAGATCATAAGCCAAGCAACAACAACAACACAGAGACAGTATGCGCTCAATGTAATAGTTGTAATTGTAAGGTGGTGAGATGTTTACAAGCAACAATAGCTAGGGATTATGAGCTCTATATAATAATCATCATCACAGTCGTCATCATCTTCTTCCCTTTATTCCCAGTTTATATAACTAGGAATTTCTAAACGAATGAAAGAGTATATTTGTTCTATTTAATTGTATTTATTAGATTCCTTCACTTGGGCTAAGCCACAGCGACAAGTCATAAGACTGCTGATCAGTGGATGCAGGGTTCAAATCCTGTGCTCGTGCAGCAATATATAGTATTGTTTATAGATAAATCTATTGATTCAATCAATCAATAAGAATTTAACGTCCGGTTCCTCACCATAAGGCAAAGTCAGGGGCGTCAATATTCTATATTAATATTCTATACTCATATGAACATATGCAAGCGTGTACTATGAAATGTTTTTAAATATTTGTAGCCTTGAAGGGCATACTTCAGAGCCGTTGGGCCTGTATGTCTTATTCACGTCATTTTTGCGTATTGTATTACGTCTTCCTGATTTCGTGGGATTGTTTTAATTAATTGCATCATTGATTATGTTTGTTGTAAGCTTGTACTTTTATTTCTCTTTTTGTACACTTTGTATGCATGCGACTTTACACTGAGGTTGTTGTCGTAATAAAAATATCTCTCTCTCTCTCTCACTCTCGTTGTAATAAAATATAGGTAGGCCTGTCTATCTTCCTCTATCATCTATTCATCTATCTCTCTATCTAACAAGCTGTGGAGAGAAAGTGAGAAGGACTCCAGGGTCACACATTGAGCAGGACTCCAGGGTCCCACGTGGACTAGGACTCAAGGGTCCCACGTTGACCGGGACTCCAGGGTCCCTAGTTGACCGGGACTCAAGGGTCATACTCACCCTGACAGACGAGAGGATCTCGGCAGAGAACGGCGCAATGTGCAGCTGATTCTCTCTGAGCACCTCCTTGAGAGACAGTGTTGCCGCTAGCACGAGGTTTTCATCCTTCAGACCTCGCAGCAGAGTGGGTAGCGCTGAGATGAGCAGCTGAGGGTTGTCGTCCATCCACTCGCTGAATGCTCCTGAGCAATCAATCAATTAATCAATAAATCAAATCATCAATAAATCAAATCATCAATCAATCAAATCATCAATCAATCAAATCATCAATCAATCAAATCATCAATCAATCAAATCATCAAGCAATCAAATCATCAATCAAATCATCAGTCAGTCAAATCATCAATCAATAAATAAAATCATCAATCAAATCATCAGTCAGTCAAATCATCAATCAATCAATCAATCGAATCATCAATCATAAAGTAACTCAATCACAGAGGAGGAAGACCTAACCTATGAAGTATAGAGCCTGGGAGAGCAGCGTGTGATTGTCTGACTGTATCTTCTGCAGGAGGTTGAAAGCTGGGGCAAGGTGACCTATATCCTCAGGGCCTACACCCTCAGCCAATGACGTGAGAGCAAACAGCACTGCCTCTATCTCCTGCAGCACAGTTAACACAGCGCCATCAATGACAACATCGAGCACTGTGATGTCAGAGACACAGTAATATAGGGTTTGTTACTGAAGATTAACGAAACCTTAATTACTGTGTCCATACTATCCACGACAATTTCTAGCACCACAGTCACTGTGTAAATCTCAAATAACATTATGTATAGCCTGAAATAACGTATAAGCCAATCAGAGTGAATATCATGATACAGTTCCCTCACCGATTTTAGATTGTTACTGATGTTTTCCACCTACAGCGGAAAGTGGAAGTAGTAGAACATGAGCGAAGAAATATTAGATTGTATTTAAAGCTAAAGTCAAGTCAGTGACCAGCAGTTGAGCACAGCACATACTGTATCACAAGCAGACAACTTCATGACAATCCACTGGTTTACCTAATCATTGACATGCAGACTGAGTGATCGACCGAATGATTGATCGATCAAATGATTGATTGATCAAAAGATTGATTGACTGATCAAATGATTGATTGATTGATTGACTGATCAAATGATTGATTGATCAAAAGACAGATTGATTGATTGAATGATTTATGTTACCTGCCAACTGACATGCTCTGTAGCTGACCGTTCAAGAACAGCATCAAGACGTCGACAGAGATTTAAAAGTAGCGGCTGCTTTAATACGTTATACAGGTACATCTACAAAAGCAATGTGTTAACATGTTATACAGGTACATCTACAAAATAAATGTGTTAACATGTACTACACTTACAACACAATGTGTTAACATGTTATACAGGTACATCTACAAAATAAATGTGTTAACATGTACTACACTTACAACACAATGTGTTAACATGTTATACAGGTACATCTACAAAATAAATGTGTTAACATGTACTACACTTACAACACAATGTGTTAACATGTTATACAGGTACATCTACAAACAATGTGTTATCATGTTACACAGCTACATCTACAAAACAATGTGTTAACATGTTATACAGGTACATCTACAAAATAAATGTGTTAACATGTTATACAGGTACATCTACAAACAATGTGTTAACATGTACTACACTTACAACACAATGTGTTAACATGTTATACAGGTACACCTATAAAAACAATGTGTTAACATGTACTACACTTACAACACAATGTGTTAACATGTTATACAGGTACATCTACAAAATAAATGTGTTAACATGTACTATACTTACAACACAATGTGTTAACATGTTATACAGGTACATCTACAAAATAAATGTGTTAACATGTACTACACTTACAATACAATGTTAACATGTTATACAGGTACATCTACAAACAATGTGTTATCATGTTATACAGGTACATTTACAAACAATGTGTTAACATGTTACACAGCTACATCTACAAACAGTGAGTTAATACGTTATACAGGTACATCTACAAAATAAATGTGTTAACATGTTATACAGGCACATTTACAAAAAAATGTGTTAACAGGTTATACAGGTACATCTACAAACAATGTGTTAACAGGTTATGCAGGTAAATCTACAAGCAATGTGTTAACAGGTTATACAGACACATTTACAACACAATGTGCTAGTTTTACAATTTCTTCAATTACTTTCCACCTTAACAAGTTTCTTTCAATCTGCCTAAAAAGTACAATGAACTAGTTCATATATAGACCACTAACCAGAGCATCGGCTATATCTTGTCTGTAGCACCTCAACGCTTCCTTCTCATCTATAAACAACAACAACAACAACATCTCAAAGCTTCCTTCTCATCTGTAAACACAACAACAACAACACCTCAACACTGAGTGTAGAATAGTATCTGAGACAGTCAGCGGTAGATGGGCACACAACAATTAACTGATCCTATATTAACAGCAGCACAAGAGTGCGATTAATCTGCCACTGATCACAAGTAAAGCTGTTTAACTTAATTTAACGACAGTTTCTAAGCACAGGACATTCTGAAGTCTGCACCAGAGGAACGACCATGGGTCAGTATGTGCTGGGTTCAAATCCTGGCTCGCCCATCACTGATAACACTTTCTAGAGATGTAACTAAGATTAATATGGACTTTATCTCATTTGGTAGAAGTCCGTAAGGTCTGGATTTGAAATCGAAGGCTTTAGGTGATCAGACAAGTGAGCCATTAACTGGACCATACAACGATAAATAGGGGCAGACACCAGTGTCCCAGGAGCTATTAACTGGACCATACAACGATAAATAGGGGCAGGCACCAGCGTCCCAGGAGCTGTAGTCCTGGTCAGGAGGGTACTCAGACTTCTTGAGCAGCACGTCCACCAGGTGGCCAAACAGCGGCAGATAGAGCTGATGTAGTCGCTGTCGTGTGGCGCCCTCTGATGATAAAACCTCGTCCTACACACACATACGCACACATACACATACACACATACATACATACACACATACATACATACACTTACACACATACATACATACACACACACAGGTAGATCTGAAGTAGTCATACATATACATATCTAAGCACAGAGAAGATATGACAAGTCATCAGAGGAGATCAGAGAAGAGAAGGAATTCAGACTGACCTGGAAGTTGTACCAGAAACCGAATGGAAAGTCACTGCAACACTCTTCCACTGGATAGTGTCCCGGCATTCCTGTGCAGATCTGTCAATCAATCAATCAATCAATCAGTCAATCAATCAGTCATATCAATCAATCAATCAATCAATATCTCTGAGGGGGACTCCGTTTCGAACAAAAAAGAAAGTACAGAAATTGAAAGGGGACTAAAACGAATAGATTAATAAGACAAATGAATAAATGAAAGAATGAAAGAATAAATGAACGAGTGAAAGAATGATTGAATGAATGAATGACTGAATGAATGAAAGAATGTATAGACAACTACCAGTATGAGGTTGATCAAGCGAGAAGCGAGATGAACTTGATCCAGTTCTCCGAGACTACAGTTCAGCAGCAGCGTTATGTTGTGATCAGCCGCTATCACTATCAGCTTACACAAACCCTGACACGATTCCTGAGCACAGCAACAACAACATCGTCCATGACAACAGCTAGCATCATGCAGTCATTCAACAGCAGCAACAACAACATCGTCCATGTCAACAGCTAGCACCATGCAGTCATTCAACAGCAGCAACAACAACATCGTCCATGTCAACAGCTAGCACCATGCAGTCATTCAACAGCAGCAACAACAACATCGTCCATGTCAACAGCTAGCACCATGCAGTCATTCAACAGCAGCAACAACAACATCGTCATGTCAACAGCTAGCACCATGCAGTCATTCAACAGCAGCAACAACAACATCGTCCATGTCAACAGCTAGCACCATGCAGCAATTCAACGGTTATCACGTGCAGTCGCTTGGCTCAGCTTGGCTCTCACATTTACATCTCACAGAGATGAGACACTTGCATAAAAAACTACCTACACCAGTACTTCATTAAAAAAATATCAAAAATATACAGAGATCAGTCAGTGCAATAGAAAGACTTGTTGACGTCATTAAATACAGTGTTACCATGTCTCGTTGAGAAATTGCTGTCTTAAACACGTCCTCAAGTGATACCACGTGAACCAGCATCCGCTGCATGCTCTGTGGAAACCTGCCAATCAATCAATCAATCAATCGATCATTCGGAGTGTCAGTCAGTAGGTCAATCAATCAATCATTCGGAGAGTCAGTCAGTAAGTCAATCAATCAAACATTCATTTGGAGAGTCAGTCAGTAAGCAATCAATCAATCAATCTATCAGTCAATCGGAGTGTCAGTCAGTAAGTCATTATTATTACTGTTAATATCACTGTTATAACTGTTATTATTACTGTTATCATTACTGTTATCATTACTGTAATCATTACTGTTATCATTACTGTTATTACTACTATTGTTATTATGACTGCTATTGAGGCGCACCTGTAATTATCGGCATGAGAGAAGAAGTGTATGAGAGCGTCTACAGCAGAGTCTCTGAGCTCTGAACTCCTGACCGCCTGGAAGACGAGCTCTATCAGCCCCTCACTGTCTGGTAGTGGTAGTCCAAACTGAGCCCAGCTGCTGAAGCATCGCATCGCCTGCATGTGACCTCCCTGAGTGTGGAAGAACTTCTCCAGCAGTGGCACCACTGTATTGAATCAATCAATTAAAGAAATTAATCATCGCTACATATAGTAAATCTATCAGCTGCTGGAACATTTCTGTGTGGAAGAACTTCTCCAGCAGTGGCACCACTGTTAATCAATCAAGCAGTCAGTCAATCAGTCAATGATTTAATCAATCAATTAAAGAAATTAATCATCACAACAAATAGTAAATCTATCAGCTGTTGGGGAGCCTAGTCAGTCTATCAATCAATCAATCAATCAATCAGTCAATCAATCAATCAATCAATCAGTCAGTCAACCAATCAGTCAGTCAATCAATAAATTACATGTTTTCTAACTTTACTATGACCTGTGTTATTCTATTTTTAATTTTTAAGCTGCCGCTCCTATTTTGTATTGGATTAATCATGGTAATATTAATTGACTATTTCCAAATAGCTTTTAACCTCTAACATATATAATAGATTTTATAATATATTTTAAGCTTTAATTAGGACCTTTAAGTACTTTTCTAAGGTTTTAGGTTCATTTAAGTACCTAAAGCCTTAGGTTCATCCTAACTTAGCATTTTCATGTTTAGTATTCCATTCATATGATGTATAGGTGACGCCCATTAACCGAATGCTCTTTCTGACTTTGGCTTGGATCTTAGTCCTTTGTCACCTTTTATGACAAGTGCAGACCACGATTTGTCTATTCTTTGGCAACCCGTTTACAACATGGGCAAGTCATATTCATAAAATAAATGAAATAAATATGTTTATGATTATATATAATAAATAACTTGAACATTTAACACAAGGCAGCTAAGAGCTTAGGACTGAACCTGTGGAGAGAGATTTCTGTAGTTCATTTCTAACCTGCCCTCTCCTTTGTGGCAATAGATGTGATGTGATAAACTGAAACAATCAATCAGTCAATCCATCAATCAATCAATCCATCAATCAATCAATACATCAATCAATCATTAATTAAATGCAACTGCGAAGTCGGTAAGACACTTGACCGCAGATCAGTATGTGCGGGGTTCAAATCCTGAGCTCACCCGTCACTGACATCGCTTTCGAGTGAGGAAACTGACTTTAACCTTAGCTTTACCAACTTTTAATCAATAAATAAATCTGATCAATCAATGATTAACAAAACTAAGATTATCTAAGACAAATTCGATACAAAAGAACAAAAAACCAACGTATTGAACTTAACTTATAAGCAACAACATTTTCCATTCCGCTCCCAGTTAAACTGGAATTCAAGGGTAGATGATGATGATGAACTTCTAAGCAACAACAACAAAAATGGCCGCTACGCTACAGACCTCTTCAGGTAAAACTGTGAGAACTTCAAATAAAACTGCATCAGCCTGTTGTGTCTGTAAGTATCAATCAATCAATCATTCAATTGGGTTACAAATCAATCTGTTTTTCAATTTATAAATATCAGTTTATAAAACTATCTATCAATCAATCAATCAACTAGTACAGCCTAGTCAAGCAGTCATAGAGGAAAGTTGAAAGAGAAGAACTAGAGCAAAGATTAGTAGGCAGAGAATTGCAGATCATGGGTGCGACATAAGAGAATGAACCGCTTGAACCATTTAATTATACTCCAAGTCTCTCTCTGTATGAAATAGATGAAAATGAAATATACATGTATGTATGAAATGTATAAAATATTTACTGCTTAATTCATTGAAGTATTTACTGAACTTAAGGATTTAACAGAGCTGTGGCTCTTTTATGGTAGCCTCTTTCGTATTGTTACTTGTTTATCTAACTACATGCACGTTCCTATTGATTGTATTATCTGAGCTGTGATGAACAAATAAACGATACTAAACTAAAATAAAAAACATTTAATTCATTGAATTATCTGATTCATTGAAGTATTTAATGTAATCAAAGTCAGTGTCGTAGTTGCAATGTTAGAATTCGACCTGCAGGCCGAGGGCAGAGGGCTGACTAAACGTAGACACAAGGTTCTCTACTGCACTGGGCCACAGCTCTGGCATTGTTTGTAGCAGAAACGATGACAACTGTATCAATCAATCAATCATTAAATCACTTAATTCAGTAATTACTCAGTTATTCACTTAATTAGCTAATTAATTAGTAATTCAATTAATTAATAAATTGAATGACTACTTAATTAGTCATTCAATTAATCAGAGAGAGATTACAGCATCACTGTTCTTGTAATAGAAATGTCTGTAACTGGAAATACAATCAAATATTAAAAGTCCATAATTCAAGAATCCAATAAAGCAACTGATTTTCTGTCTATTTACAATTAGTATAGAAAGACCAGAGAGTTTCTCCTGAATGACTCTTAAAAACTTACACACCAGTGCATCAAGCAAATGATAAACCAATAATTTACAAACTCCAAGATACAAACTAACATAGACTAAAGTTAATAAGATAAAGAGAACAGAAACAAGACTAAGAATAACGCAGACTCAAGTAAATAAGATACAAATAACAAAGAACAAGACTAAGAATAACGCAGACTCAAGTAAATAAGACCCCAAGAACAAAGAACAAGACTAAGAATAACGTAGACTCAAGTAAATAAGATACAGGGAACAGGAACAAGACTCACAGCGACGCACAGCCGGGTTAAGACCATGCGAGGACCGGCAGCAAAGCTGACGACGAGTTGAACAAGCTGAGAGCGGAGCGGCTCCACTTTGTCTGCGGGCAGCTCATGCCTGCGAGCACACCGCAACAGAAAGTAGCGGAAAATAATTATAAAATAGCAATAAATAATTTACAAAATAGAGGTTATTAATAAAAATACAGACAAATAATAAAAAATAGAGGTAATTATTAAAAAATAGCTGTAAATAATAATAAATAGCAGTGAGTAATAAAAAATAGCAGTAAATAATAATAAAATAGCAGTAAATAATAAAAACTAGCTGTAAATAATAAAAAATAGCATGAATAAGAACAAATAGCGGTAATAATAATAATAATAATAATAATAAAGGCTTAAAGTCCATTTTCTCATCCAGGGATGATGTCAGGGACGTCCCCACAGCACACATCACTACAGATCAATTCACCCAGACCAATCCGTAAAAGAAATGTGCCGAGGGGAAGTATGGTCCTAAACAAAAAATAACATATAGCATTGAAAAATAATAAAATACATCAATTATACAATCAAATGTAAATTGAAAATAATATCACAAACCCTCAAGCAAACCATTAATACAAAATTTTAGAAAATCATCATCATCATCTAATAATAAACATATTAGAAAATAAATTTAATTAATTTTAAACTATTTCGAGCTAAATCATTCGTGTAAACTATTTCAAAATTGACAAACCTGAAAAGGTTCTAAATAAGAAAGACATTACAATTTACGGGGCTGCAATATTATCAGCTATAATAGTAATGCACTCAGCATTTTTAAAGTTTGCAGGCAAAACTCTCCAAATCATTAAAGGAAAGTTCCCCACAACTTTTTCGAAAATAAATGAAGTACATTTCACACGCAAGCAAAGATATTAGACAAATTAAATTTATATTAAATTAGTAGAGAGTTCAATGGGCGCAGAGTCCAATTTCTTCGACAAATCTGAATTGTATCTAAACTCTTACTTACCAAAACCTCGCAATCTTCGTGTGTAGGGCGTTAGCACCAAAAAACTGAACTTCTGGTTTCTGAGACATAGAAACAAATTGTAAGAGTACAAGAATAGACTATGCTTCTCGAGTCTAGTAAAAATACATAGAGAAAAGACATACAGAAGGAGAGTCTATATATATATATATATATAGATATATATATATAGAGAGAGAGAGAGAGAGAGAGAAAGAGATATGGAGAGAGAGAAAGAGAGACAGAAATAGAGGTAGAGAGATAGAAATTAATTACTATTATTAAAAAATGATTAATAATTAAAATTATAAAAAACTAATAATTATTTTAATTAAAAATGGAGGCACTTGGTAAATCTTGAAAAGGGAAATATTAAGCTTGCGACAGAGAGAGAGAAAGACAGACTGAGAAAGACAGAGAGAGAGAGTGAGAGAAAGAGAGACTGAGACAGAGAGAGAGAGATAGAAAGAGATACCGACAAAGAGACAAAGAGAGAGGTAAGAGAGATAAATAAAACTAAGAGAGAGAGCGAGACTGAGGGATAGAGACACTGAGAGAGAGAGAGAAAGAGAGACAGAGAGAGAGAGACCTTGTCATGGTTGATGAGCTCCCAGCAGAACTCCCAGGCTTGAGGTGAGATCTGAGCCATAGTCAACCAGCAGTTGATCTCAGTCTGACTCCCCCCTCCTGTCGTCTGATAGAACTGACACACCGCCTAAACAACAACAACAACCATGACAACATCAAGCACTCCGATAGAACTGACACCGCCTAAACAACAACAACAACCATGACAACATCAAGCATTCTGATAGAACTGACACACCGCCTAAACAACAACAACCATGACAACATCAAGCATTCTGATAGAACTGACACACCGCCTAAACAACAACAACCATGACAACATCAAGCATGGTATGGTTAGCAATATCTGTTAAAATCACTTAACATATATATATGGTTTGCTGTTGCGGTTTCTAGGGAATAAAATTCTAATTTCAACTGACCAGTTTAACTCGTACATTTTACAAACGGCATCACATGTATATGCAGAGCAGATATGTGGCATCACATGTATATACATAGCAGATATGCCGCCACACATGTATATGCGGAGCAGATATGCGGCATCACATGTACATACAGAGCAGATGTGCGGCATCACATGTATATACAGAGCCGATAGTATTCTGTAAATAATTCAAGGGACAGCTAATGATAAGAGTACAAGCAGAATTTCATCACTTAATGAAATCCAAACCTTTTCCACATTTTCCGCTGTGAACTCCATAGCAACGGCATTCACCGAAGTTTCAATGCAGTCCAGTGTATCTGAAAGTTAAATGTAGTTTGCGTTAAAGGTACCTCAGTTATAAAATTTGGCAATTTTTGTTAGCTCACAGTACATTAGAAAATTATGCTTCCTTCAAGTTTACGCCTCACATTAACTATGTAAGTGTTCATAGAAATAATGAATTTGTGCTCAAATAAACGAGTAGATAGAATTAGGGAGATTTCACTTGTCTGATTACCTAACTGCAAAGCTAAACAGTTAATTTGAAAATAATAAAATCTTGGAAGATGAAAATTAAATACAGCACAGCCTCGATTATTAATTTAACAGAAGGTATAAGATTAAATAAGTCACCATGTACGCTAACGACTGAATTA
Source organism: Enchytraeus crypticus (assembly GCA_905160935.1). NCBI lineage: Eukaryota > Metazoa > Annelida > Clitellata > Enchytraeida > Enchytraeidae > Enchytraeus > Enchytraeus crypticus. Next base: position 804,706 of record CAJHZI010000730.1, on the reverse strand, counting down.
ATGAATTTTACTAAGGACCCAATTAAACATTAAATAATCAGTAACATCATAGACACCATTGATCAGTAATGCAACATTCAAAACGGTCACACCAATCCTGCCGGTACGGAATAACTAATTAAGACCTCATTAATCTTAAAAACTTATTAGGTACATAGTAAATCTTTGGACTGATTTTCTGGATTTTGGCATTTGCGCCTTTTTGGACCTTCTTTTTGCTCGCCGGTTTGAAGATTCTGTCTCAATAGTATGCGCTGTTGTCATTGGTGACTGCAGCACTCTGAAAAACTACCTAAGTATTCCGTCAATTCCAATTAGCATCTAAATAACGGTTAGGCATTTTTGTAAAAGCTGAAGAAGCTTTGGTAAAAATAAGGTTAGATGCTAGTTTATGAGACGTTTATTTATTAGATGCTAGTAGCATAAAATTAGACCTAATATTACCTAATTCAATAACCGTAATGTATTTATGTTGTTATTTTCTTTTGTAAGCTTCTTTTAGATGGTTTGTTTACATGAATTCCTGGCTTCTGTTAACTAAATTTTACTTTTGTTCGGTAAAGTTTAAACCCGTAAAAAACTCACATTATAAGTCTCTTCCTACTTAGATCCTTATTAGAGCAAATGTTGCAGTGACTGTTTATGGTCGTTTCATTATCGAAGGAGGATATCAGGGACTTCTCGGACATCATCCCGTATACTGGTAGAAATATGACCAGATAGAATAGAAGATTAATAAGAAAGCAAAAGTGAACTTGAGAAAAGCATAGGGGACCCACCTCGTCGTGAGCAGAATCCCCCAAGAATAATGGTATGTCAAGAGGAGTGTTAGATGATTTAATCATTTAAAGATCCACTCGTAGGCCTATGTAGATGTGAAGACAAAAAATGAAGATAGAGACGAGTGGAGGCCTTATATACCATGGACCTGCCAGTAGGCAGTGCACTAAGAAAGAGATAAATTATATAAGAAATTAGAGTAAGTCAAGCTGTTGGTTAAATATCTTCCGTCCCTATTAATATATAAATATATCAATTATATATATATATATATATATATATTATATATATATATATATATATATTATAATATATATATATATATATATATATATATAGCCTAAATATACAAATTAAAAATATATATAACATAACATAACGGCACACTGGGTCAGGAAGCACAGATGTTTTTAAGACCCATTTCCTCCTGCCTCTCCATGGTTATTAGTAATCGTTGCCTTTTGATAGCGCGTCAATTGCAGCCGGCGCGGATTTAAGAATAACCTTCTATCACCCTGGGATTTTTTCCTTCCTAAGCAGTCAACACTCGGTCTTCCAAGGTGGTCGCCCACAAAGTACTAGCCGAGGTCGATATAGCTTAACTTCTATAATTGACACTCAACTAAACCAATTGCGCTAAATCTCGCCGTCTAGCTGTTTATATATTTATATTTTTCTATTTATATAGTATATAAATATATAATTTTGTTAGGAAACGGACGTTATTATTATTATTATTATAAAAAATATAAAGAATATAAAAATATTTAGAATATAACAAATATTTTGCGTCTAAGATATGATTGGTTAAAAAGTAAAGCTTATCTGTTACTTGATTGGTCAAGTCCGAATTAAAGAACCTGTAGTGAGGTAACCATTTCATCAGAGCACGCGTCTTAATTCGTGCTGTGTTGTCTTGTTGTAGAATGATCAAATAGAGCTGACCAATCACTGAGAGTAAATAAACAGCAACACTGCCAATATTACTCTTGATGTTTACCTCACAGTGATTGGCTGGCACTGTATGATCAATTCTGTAGCAACTACTGTAACCACGGAAAGCAAGAACCTCAATCAAGAATACCCTAAGTAAATATTTATGTTTACTGCTTACATGTGGGTAATAATATATAGAATTTTAAATAACAAATATAATAATAGAGGTTAGTTTGACGTTAGTTTCCTCATCCAATCATGATGTTAGGGACGTCCACACTACGCACATTACTACAGATCAATTCTTCCAGATCAATATGCAAAAGAAATGTGCTGATGAGAAGTAAGGTCCTAAGCGAGTGCCTGTCCGGTGTTCAAAAAATGATCAGGATAGAAGGAGTATGTCTACGGTGGAAAAAGATATGCCTTAAGCTTACTAGAGAATATTGAGAAGAACAAGAGCGAAGATTAGTAGGCAGAGAGTTCCAGGTCGTGGGTGCTGCGTAAGAGAATGAACGTGTGCCTAATGATATGAGAATATTTGGAACTAAGAGAAGAATGGCATCGATGGAATGACGTACACGTAAGGTACGATAGAGAAGAAGATTTTCAGATTAGTAGGAAGGCTTGCCAAAGAGTTATGAAAGTTAACAGAGCTATTTTATATTTTATGCATTGTTGAACAGGGAGCTAGTGAAGATTGTGAAGTAAAGTGTGAGATTAAAGTCTAAAGGACTTGCAAACAACACGTGCGAGATAATTTTTAGACGTACTCTAAAGGTTGAGAGAAGTAGAAGGCAGCCCATATAATAATGAATTACAGTAGTTAAGTAAACAATAGAATGAAGATAGGAATGATGAATAAATAAACTTTAAGCAAACGATATAATAATGACTTAGGTATATGTACCAAAATGTTTAAAACATGATAACACTGCTAGTGAAACTTGCAATAAATCAGTGAATTCAGTCTCATTTGCTTTACCTTGTGACAATACTGATTACTACATAGTTGTAACATAGATCTGCTAAATGAATAAAATTTATATTGAAAAATTGTAAATAATCAAAAATATGGATCTAAAAGAAATTCTTTTGAATTAACAGAGTATGAAAACTTTCAGGTATATTTACTGGTTATTAAATATTAGAACGTAAATAAAGTTATTTGTCGGTACATTTTGTAATTCTTGGTCTTAATCATGTCTAAAACGGCAAAGAAGAAGAAGAAGGCTGACTTTCAGAAGGTCAAGCTGAAGGTTGGCCGAAAGGTGAAGAGGATTAATGAGACTATACCTGAGGTCAAGGTCGGCAGGATCCAGATCAAGTCTCAGTTCAAGACGCTGACTGAGAATTGTAAAGATGTGTCGAAAAGAAACGGGAAATTTTCCTTGGAGGTAATTTCCTGTTTCTGATTAATAATTAATAATTGCTCTGATTAATAATTAATAATTGGTCTAATTAATAATTAATAATTGATCTGATTAATAATTAATAATTGCTCTGATTAATAATTGATAATTGCTCTGATTAATAATTCTGTAAAATGTTGTAAATACTCTTCTATTTAAATTCTTCTCTCTCTCTGCACATTCCTATATTCCTTGTACTAATTTCTACTTCCATTTTGTTTAAACATTAATTAAATGCTTTTGTTAAAAATTTTATCTAGACCTTTTCTACTTTGTCCATGTAGTAAAAAAGCTAATTTTAACACCAATTTCCTCAATCAAAAATGATGTCAGGGAGAGCCCAGGATTTGAACCCCACACATACTGTTCCGCTGTTGAATATCGTCTGAATCGCCACTGGCTCCAGCCAGTCCTTACAGACTAGTCATTACATAGTATAGTGGTATGCTACCACTCCTGTGCTACACATATGACGTCCGATTAATTGAAGACTACTGCTTAAGAACTCCATATATTTTTTCTGTAAAACTTTTTAGATTTTTTCAATAAAAAACTTATAAATTTTTTTCAGTAAAAAACTTTATATATATTTTTTCATTCGCACAGGAACTGTTGAAACGCTGCAGCAACTGCAATGCAACGACTCGACACGACGCACTCGTGAAACTCAAAGATGAGTTTTCGTTGAATTCACAAGATGCCGCCAGCGATTCATGGGAGATGGCTGTAGTCCAGAGTCCCATAGTTCTTCAGGCAATCAGCTCCCTCTATGTCGACAAAGATGCAGTGGTGCGTCAGGACGTACGTAGACTGTTGCGTGCAGTTTTCTCTGCTCTCGCTCACCAACAGAACCTGGAGAAAACGAGGTTTAGCAATGGGCTGACAGACAACGACAATAAATCTGAAGGTTACATGCGGTCGTGTGATATGGAAAATCCAAAACAAACTCATTTGCTTAAGATAATGATTGGAGATTCGAAGAGAGATCTATCGAATAGGGCCATCATCTTCGGAACCAATCAGATTGAGCCAATGAACGACAATGATGGCTCCGCCCTGAAGACAGGATCGTCCAATCAGACAGCAGCTCTCTCTGCTAGCTCTCACCCGCTGTTAATCCTCTCTTTGTGCCGAGCGATGACTCATATCGAGGAATCCATACAAGTTGACTCTCTCAGTCTTCTAGACGTTTACATGGACTGCTGTCCTGAACTGGTTGCAACCGGTTCTGCGCGTCTCTTCGACGACTTCCTGCCGCTAATTTCGCGACAGCATCTGATTGGTCGAGCTGGCGTGGGAGGAGGAGCCACCAGTGTAAGTGTGGGTGGGGTTTCAGGAAGGTCCCTGAAGGATAACCCCACATCTAAGCTTGCAATGCCGCAGTGGAGAGTGAAGGTACTGGAGCGACTGCAGAGACTTCTGAGTATAGTGGTCGAGCAACAGTTGCGGAGAAACACTGATACGGGTGAAACAACGTGAGTGTTCAATATAAATTATGTTAATATAAAAAATAAATATGCAATTCAGAATGATGACTCTATTGGTAAAATAAGATATAAAGTTTGGAGTTATTTTGAAGGTATATTGACCTAATTATAGCATTGGGGCAGGCCGAGATTAGGTATGTTAGATGATTTAAAGACCCACTCATATGTGGAAATGAAGAGGAAGGCAGAAGACAGAGAAGAGTGGAGGCGTTATATACCATGGACCTGCCAGTAGGCAGTGCACTAAGAGAGATAGCATTGAAAGCCAATCCTAAGATAAACAACTATTTTAGTTTAAATTCATCTACTTGTAGACTTTTTACTGGTTAATCCGTAGTTTCTGTTATTCTGTTTGTTTATTAGTTTTTAGTAAAATCTCGGACGTTCACTGGACTGGCTATACGGAATATAGTCTAAATTGCCAAACAGTTTAATGATGTGGTATTAAAAGTGATAGATATCAACAAATAGCTGATCATTTATATTTATAATATAATGCTTATTGTTATTTGTATGACCTAAATAGGTCTTCGTCCAGTCGATGCTTCAGCGCTGATGTGGACGGCAGTCGACCAATCAGAAGCCTGCTGGACACTGCGTCATGCGGCAGTGTGAGAGAAGTGGCGGGGGTGCTCGTGCCGCTGCTGCTAGACTGCTGGTCAGAGACTGAAATAGGCTCCTCCTCCTCTGCTAACAGCGGTGAGACTGGTTCTGTGTCGCTCTGCTTGGACTGAGATTTGTTGTTGTTGTTAACTAGAGCTGTTATTGTTGTTGCTGAGATCTGTTGTTGATGCTGAGATCTGTTGTTGTTGTTAACTAGAGCTGTTGTTGTTGTTGCTGAGATCTGTTGTTGTTGTTGAGATCTGTTGTTGTTGAGATCTGTTGTTGTTGTTGTTAACTAGAGCTGTTATTGTTGTTCCTGAAATCTGTTGTTGTTGTTGTTGTTGAAATCTGTTGTTGTTGAGATCTGTTGTTGTTGTTGTTAACTAGAGCTGTTTTTGTTGTTGTTGCTGAGACTTGTTGTTGTTGCTGATTTTCTGTTGTTGTTGTTGTTGTTGCTGATTTTCTGATGTTGTTTCTGCTGATTTTTTGTTGTTGTTGTTTCTCAGATCTGTTGTTGTTGTTACTGAGAGCTGTTGTTGTTGTAGCAATCTGATTACATGTAAACTTCATGCTGAGAATTTTGCATATGTTGAGTTGACTGATTGACGATTGTTTCTACAAATAATTATCAAGATGTTGTAATGGACGTCGCTGTTTATAGTACTGAGAGTTCTATTGGCTGTTTCTACAAATATTTATCTAGATGTTGTGATGGACGAGACGTCGCTGTGTATAGTGCAGAGAGTTCTAGGCACGCTGGAGCTTCTCTTCTCTCTACTGGTCAACAGCTCTCAGGATACACACAGAGACTACGATACAACTCATCATAATCATGTATCTCTCTCTGTCTCTCTCTCTCTGTATATCTCTGTGGCTCTCTCTCTCTCTGTCTTTCTCTCACTTTCTATCGCTCAGTGTCTCTGTAGCACTCTACCTATGCTCATTTGCTATGATTTTAAAATCTTAACTCTATTTATTAATATAATCTCTTTACTTTATTCTATGATCATACTATATTGTGTTTTATTGTATTGTATTGTATTATGTTATATTGAATTGTATTATATTGTATTGTATTGTATTGTACTGCATTATATTTAATTGCATTGTATTGTATTGTAATATATTTAATTGTATTGTATTGCATTGTATTGTACTAATATTGTATTGTATTATATTGTATTGTACTCTATTGCATTGTACTGTATTGTACTCTATTATATTGTACACTATTTTATTGTATTTTGCTCTATTAGGCACGTGACTGGCTGAGGGATCAGTTTGAGAAGAGATTTGTGAAGCAGTTGCTGTGTAACTTTCCTCACCAGGTGTCTCTGAGGAGAACCAAGGGGCGAAAAGATCTCAACTCAGCAGAGTTATTCGACATTTCTCGGGTTAAAATCACTTAACATTGAATTATGTCATGTGATCATCCTGGGGCTGGTTCCAGCCAAAGATTTCTCTATGATGTTCCTCCATGAGACTCTATTCTTTGCCATTTCCTCGATGTTCATTCTTTTTCTTCCTTCTGTTCTTCCGTAAATGCTAACTCCAACAGCCTTCAAGTCTTCTTCGAGGCAGTCTTTCCATCTTCTTTTATATTGAAATACAATAATAGTTGAAATATTATCAAGTTCAGAGGAGGTTAAATTTAATAAATGTTAATAAAATTCGGAAGGAATAATTAGCCGTTGATTCTTTGCTAAAATCACTATTAATAAAATGGAATCACTAATGAATATGACAGACAGTTAAATCACAGTGGCGTTGCGATGCTTTATTAGCTTTTTGTCATGCTAATGAATTGCGTTGCTAGTGAATTGTGTTGCTAATTAATTGCTGATGTAGTTTTAAATGGTACCTCGATTATAATTGTGCAGAATTAGCCTAAAAACCTCAGATTGTGCTGGGGTTGAAAAAATCATTTACTGATGAATTGCATGATAAGTTTATCGATAGATTGAATGATAAGCTGATTAATTGATTCAATAAGTTGATTGATTAGTTGATTGATTGATTGATTGATTGATTGAATGAATGATAAGTTAATTGATTAATTCATTGATTGATTGATTGATTGTGCAGTATGAGATTAATCTGAAGATAAACCTGTCGGTGTGTAACGTCATGTCGTACTTCTTTCCAACGTCAGATCCTTGCGTAGCTGAGAACTCTAAAGCAGCTGCAGCAGCTGTACATCTGAGTGGCCCAGCTAAGTACCGGCTCTGGATAGAGAGGATACGAGAGCGGCTGGGTGATAGACCGGCGTCTAGACCACCGGCTGTGGACTCTCTGCGGTGGATAGAGGACATTGTCGGCTACGTCGTCAGTGTGTTAGAGCGAGAGCAGCAGAGTCAAAGAGAGTTGCAGCTGCTGCAGCACGACAGCAAAGAACAGAATCAAGCGAGCTACTCGAGGCAGCTGCTGCAGGGAGGGGCTAAGAGAACACAGCAGCAGCAGCTGAGAGAAGAGAGTGGCGGGAGGAAACGTGATAGGCTGAAGCCGAGAGAAGCCAGGGAGCTGAAGCAGCAGGACAAGCTGCTGCAGCAGAAAGAGTACAGCGTGCAGCTGCTGAAACTGAAGCAGCGCAAGAGAAAGCAGCAGAAGGAAGGGCAGAGTTTGCAGCAGCAGCTGCAGCAGCAGCAGAAGGAGCCAAAATCAAGGTCAAAAGTGAGAGCTCTCAAGCAGGATCAGATGCTCTTGATACTGGATCTTGTTGAAGCCTTCTTGAGTCAGCCATTGCCGAACAGTATGTTTACAATTCTTGTTTAGTTCTCTTATGTCGAACTATAATCATTACAAAATTTATCCCCTAGATTCGTTTTACAGTACTTGTTATGTTTTCGAAAATTTAATGCAATTGCTCATTATTTACATTTTGATTGGTCGCCAGTAGCTTAACTAATAGCTGCATAACATTTTCTAGTGAATAGCGAAATTTCTGATTCGTGGTTTAACTCTCAACAAAGGCAGTAAGTGATCAGCCGTTTAAGGTGAGGTTAGTAAATATTTGCATACAAATCTGGTGAAGCAAAGGTTAACGTCAGTTTCCTCACTCGAAAGCGATGTCAGTGACGGGCGAACCCAGGATTTGAATCCCGCACATACTGATCAGCGGAAGAATAACTTACCGACATCGCCACTGGCTCCAACAACATCGCTACTGGCTCCAGCAACATCGCCACTGGCTCCTACCAGCTTAGTAAGGGTAACAAATTCTTTTATTGATTGTCTTCTATGCTAAGGAATACTGTAGAACCTGTGCTAATGATTGATTGTATTTGTTCAACAGCTGTTCACCGTAGAGTCGTAGACGCTTGCTTTGCTGCGTACAACAGCTGCGTGCGTGGTTACAGCTTTGCGAGGAGATCTTGGTTCCTGTTCTTTCGTAAAGTGTTTCTGGAGCCGTTCAAAGGGCTTTCTCATCACGAGTTAGTCTAAATCAGTTAATTATTTTATTTTATTAGTTGCTATCAATTGATTATTATCTGTATATTTTATTTTACTTGGTTTGCTATCTGTTGCTTTATCTTAAGTTAATTAATTATTTACGTTGAATGTTGGGCGTAAAGCTTCTGAACATATTGAATGCACCAATCTCTCTCTCTCTCTCTCTCACTGTTTGACGCATTTAGTTGTTGAATAGTGTTTTGATACGGGCATTGACTTTAGCTTTTTAGCTGCTGCTGAATAGGCAGCATGCTTGTCTAATAAGTAAGACGTTCTAGCTTCAATACTACAGTAGATCATATGTGATAGTACATTAGTGATATAATCACTGACGTTAAACTTTCAACAGTTTATGAGTTTCATTAGAGAGGATTTTGTAAGTTCGATGTACCATTTCTACATTGTTTACTTATTGTATTGTACAATATTATGTTATGTTGCACCGAATTTCAGTGTTTTAATTGACACTGTATTGCATTTTATTATATTCCATCGTATTTTACTGTATTTAATTGTATTCTCTTGTAATGGAAGTACTGTATTTGTAGACTGCCCAGTGTCCTCCATTGGATTGGCTCACTGCCAGATGAGCTGTTGCAGGAAACTGGCACAGTGCCAAGCTCCACCCACCTGGGCTTTGATGAAGTCCTGGAGGTCATGCACTTGGCAGGACGCCAACAGTTTCAACCTTTACTGACGAGATTCTCAGAGAAACTGGACGAGTTCTTGGGTTAATATTGTCAAGTGAGAGCTACTGTAAAGTTCTCTTTTTATTATAATTAGATTAGAATTAATTCTAATCTAATTAGTAATAATTAGATTATAAATAGTTATAATGAGACTATAATTAGTTATAATCTAGACTGGAGCCAGCGGCGAAGTCGGTAGGATATTAGACTGCAGATCAATCTAATATCCTGTATGTGCGGTGTTCAAAACCTGGGCTCGCCCATCACTGATATCGCTTTTGAGTTAGGAAACTGACGTTAATATTAGCTTTGCCAGCTTTATTATAATTAAAATGAGTTATAATTATATTATAATAAGTTATAATTAGCTTACAGTTATCCATGTTGTGTCTGGGTGGATATTGTATGAGGTAAGATTGTTTGAGGTGTGATATGTTGTCATGGATGTGTAAGAGATTGTCATGGATGTGTAAGAGATTGTCATGGATGTGTAAGAGATTGTCATGGATGTGTAAGAGATTGTCATGGATGTGTTAAAGATTGTCATGGATCTGTAAGATATTGTCATAGACGTGTTAGATGTTGTGATGGATGTGTAGAGGAGGGGGGGTTGATTAGACTGACAGCGAGGCAGCAGGAGCTGTGGGGAGCCTGGTGCTGCTCGTGGCTGGAGCGTCTCAACACGGAGCACTTTGATAGGATCACCCGTCTCCTTCTCTCTCATCATCTCTCCTTCCCTGCCTTCTGCAACATGTGTAGCACGCTCTGTCATAGGTTATCCACTTCTTCTATAAGCAGATGATCGTCCATTATAATATCTAGCACTTTTATCTGCCCTGTAGGTTATTATGTTGCTCATAGTTCAGTGGAACGACGTCCAATAATTTGAGTAAATATTGTAGACAATTGAAAACTCCTCTTCTACTTGTTGTTTATTGATCTAATTGTTCTCTAACGGTACAGATGTCGAACTGTACGAATCTCGAAATGATTAATTATTAAAATTAATGTCTCACTAATTACTAATATTAGATAGATTGATTACTGACAGGTAACTGATTGATTATTGACAGTTATACTGATTGATTATTGACAGTTATACTGATTGATTATTGACAGTTATACTGATTGATTATTGACAGGTAACTGATTGATTATTGACAGGTAACTGATTGATTATTGACAGTTATACTGATTGATTATTGACAGTTATACTGATTGATTATTGACAGTCATACTGATTGATTATTGACAGTTATACTGATTGATTATTGACAGTTATACTGATTGATTATTGACAGTTATACTGATTGATTATTGACAGTTATACTGATTGATTATTGACAGTTATACTGATTGATTATTGACAGTTACTCTGATTGATTATTGAATAGATATGACGAGCGTGTTCCCGCTAGAAATTGTTTTGAGCTGGACGACATGCTACGAATGCTTCTGACTGTGATGTTAGGTATGTTATTCTCGTTGTAGATATAAGAGGCAACTTTTCTACTACCATATAAATTTAGATAAAGAAGAAGCCCTTTGTGAAAGGATTAACTTGTTGATCCGTGGGTTGCTAGTTATGAAGCGTGAAAGCAGACTCTGAGCATGAATATGTGCCATGGACCTGCCACTTTGTGACTGGAATGCTACGGAGAGAGAGAGAGAGAGAGAGAGAAGGGGGGACAGTTTTGTGCTGGTTATAATTACTGCATGGTATAAAGACGTGATTTTGGTGTTTATGGTAGTTACTGCACATTTAAAATATCTGTACTCCTGACATTGTGGCGTTTATGGTAGAGTATTTACTGCATATTTAAAATATATGTACTCCTGACATTGTGGTGTTTGCGGTAGAGTATTTACTGCACACTTAACGTGTATTGCGGGTATGTCTGCAGGCAGAACAAGTGCAATGCTGGAGAGAGAGCGACAGGAGCTGCAACAACAACAACAACTGGTGGAGCGTGAAGGTGAAGGTAGACAGGAGGGCTCAGTGGAGGTGATGGTGGATGAGAGGAGGATGTCAGAGCTGGAGGCAGCCTGGCCTCGTCAACAGAACATCTGCCGGGTAACTGAGCTCATCTTCTTGTTACCTATTTTTATCGTTTAGTATCGTTTATTTGTTCATCTCAGAACAGATTATACGGTAAAGCTAATGCTAACGTCAGTTACCTCACTTGAAAGCGATTTCAGTGACAGGCGAGCCATGGATTTGAACCCCGCACATACTGATCAGCGGTCGAGTATCTTACCGACGTCGCCACTGACTCCAGCCAAGAAACAATAGGAACGTGCATGTAGTTAGATAAACAAATAGCAGTACAAAAGAGGCTACCATAAAAGAGTCATAGCTCCGTTCGGTAATACCATAATTATTAGCTATAGCAGAGTCTATATGAGTCTGAAATACAACAAATTTCTAATACATTACCAATTACAGTATAACCGTGGGTAGTCATGCAATTGAATAATTTCAAATTAGGAATTGGCCAAACACTGCTTGTACTTGCTTGTACTTGTAGAGTAATTGTTTGTTTTTGTGTTATTTTAGGTGTTTTTAATGCGTTTTTGGTGTTGTGTTGTTTTTAGTTGTGTTTAGGTGTTTTTTGTGTTTTTAGGTGTTTGTTTTATGTGTGTTTGTTTTTCTCTATGTCACAGTTCGTGCTCTCTTTGGATCTGCCCCGTTCAGCTGATCTGAGAAACACTGTTGCCAACTTCATTGTCAAATTTCTGGTAACACTCTAGACTAAATTACATAATTAATTATAATAAGACCTGAAATGTTTACTCCTTAAATCTGTAATGATACCAAATTATAATTACGTCTTGCTTGAAAGAGCCAATTTATCTCTCTCTCTCTTTTTCTTTGACACAAATGTGATTTCATATGGCAAATCATAATGACAGTTATTTACTTTTAGACTGCTTATACATCAAATAAGATAAGGAGTTATTCTATCATACGTGAGCTGGTAAATCAGGCTGTTGATCTGTAGGTGCAGGGTTCTAATCTAGGCTCACTGCTGACATGCTTCGTCGTAGAACTGGAAACTTGTGCTAGATTTGACTCTGTGTTATTGTTGTTAGGCCACCGATGGTTCTACACTGTCTCCACACACTGCAGCCTGCATTGTCCTCTCAGTCACAATGCTTCACCGCCGCTCCTACCTCCCCCTCTCTCCCAGTCTCTCTGCCTCTCTCAGAGAGTCGATGCAGCAGCTAGTGCTGGCTCTAGCCTCCTCCTACTCCACGCTGTCTCACTGGCACACTGCTGGAGGAGCTGTAGCAGCTGCAGTAGCTGCTACAAACAGAGCCACAAGAGCAGCTGTAGCAGCTGATAGACCAGCATCTCTAACTGAAGAAGAAGAAGATGTTAAGATGGAAGAAGACACTACAGTATCGACAGCTGTGAGTGAAGCGACAGCTGAGGCGTCTCAAACAGCTGTAAGATCTGCAGCTGCTTCTGGACCAATATCAGCCACAGCAGCCCAGGCAACAGCAGCTGCAGCAAAAGCAGTGCGGGAAAATGCTACGCAGGAAAATGAACAGAAAAAAGCAGCTGAGACAACGACAGCAGAAGAAGCAACAGCAGCTGTTGTTACTGTAGCAACAACTGCAACACTATCAGATCTTACCTCAGACGTGGAGATGAGACCTCGACGTGTAGAGACAGGGCGCTGGACGGGTGGTAGGAGACAGCCTGCCCATGTGATAGTGCTAGAGTCAGTGGCTGCACTGCTGTCCGTGGACAAACACTTGTTTCAACTCTTACTGGACAGGATTGAGTCTCTCAAGCTTGGTACGATCTCTCTCTCATATCAATGTTTATTTAGTCTATTAGTTTAACTATTAAATAGACTAAATTAATTAGTTTAACTATTAAATAGACTAAATTAATTAGTTTAACTATTAAATAGACTAAATTAATTAGTTTAACTATTAAATAGACTAAATTAATTAGTTTAACTATTAAATATTTAGTTTATTTATTAGTTTGTCAATTTAGTTGTCATTTTATTTGTTGAGTTGTTTTAATAGTACAGTTTTAAAGCCCGTTTCCTCATTCTTTTGGTAGAGAAGGCTTATTGTAGCAAAGGAGATACAACAACTTGTTTGAAGGAGGTTGGGAAGGTACCGTCTAAGAGTTAGAGGTTGATTTTAAGTAGGTAATAGGAGCAACTAAAACATCAAAACAGGATTTCAGTAAAACTTGTATGAATGACATCAAGGCAGCGAGATGAGTCGGTAGAGCGAAGAATAGGATTGCGTATTTCTTCGAGCGTGCTGGTTGAACTAGAAAGTATCGTTGGCTCGGGCATGTTTGCTGAATGATGTTGTCGGTGCTGATGGCGTTGGAGGGTATTGAGTTTAACAGAGGTAACAGAGTTTGTCAATTTTGTCATAGACTTTTAGGCTGAGAAAAGAGGTGGTAGGAGATGATGATGAGGTGGTAGAGGAGAGTGACTAGGGAAAAGAGAAACGAGGTGGCAAGAGATAGGGGAGTGCCTAGTGAATGGTGCGATGAAGCAAAGAATCAAGTGCTCCCAGTAATTTCTTGGAGAAATTCTGATTTTGTGAAATTAAATTCAGAAAAATATTATTTATTTTATCACAAACCAAAATCCCATGAATAAGTTGAAAAGCTAAATTTAACGTCAGTTTCTTCACTCGAAAGCGATGTCAGTGACGGGTGAGCCCAGGATTTGAACCCTGCACATACTGATCTGCTGTCGAATATCTTACCGACATCGCCACTGGCTCCAGCCAAATGATATATATCGTGACATATTTTATTTGTGATACTATCTAATTAATTATTGACTTTGCAAGTGATATCATCGTCATATTAGTTTAGAGGAATCTTTTGTATCATACGATTGTTGCAGTGTTTTCTTTTGTTTTGTTGTAGAAGGGCGGAGACAAGATTTAGTCGAGAGATACGCGAGCATGTTACGACAGCTGTCATTGGATGAGGAGCTTCAGAGGGCGGAGTTTAGTTTGATTGAAAGACTCTATCGGCTCTGTAGATAGTTGATTGACTGAGTGGAATTACACATTTATGACGAGCAAATAAATATGTGTGTATGAAAAATAAACAATTTATGAATGAACTCTTTAAATTTCTCAATTGTGCATGCTTATGCAACATGACTGATAACATGAGTCAGCGCTTTTATTACAATGACGTTTCTATTATTTACTGACTAGTTGATTTGCTATCCGCTGTTCTATCAGCTGTACTATCAACTGTTCTATCAGCTGTTCTATCAGCTGTTCTATCAGCTGTTCTATCAGCTGTACTATCAGCTGTTCTATCAGCTGTTCTATCAGCTGTTCTATCAGCTGTTCTATCAGCTGTTCTATCAGCTGTTCTATCAGCTGTTCTATCTATCAGCTGTTCAGCTATCAGCTGTGCTATCAGCTGTTATATCAGCTGTTCTATCAGCTGTGCTATCAGCTGTTCTATCAGCTGTTATATCAGCTGTTCTATCAGCTGTGCTATCAGCTGTTCTATCAGCTGTGCTATCAGCTGTTATATCAGTCAGCTGTTCTATCAGCTGTGCTATTAGCTGTTCTATCAGCTGTTCTATCAGCTGTGCTATCAGCTGTTCTATCAGCTGTGCTATCAGCTGTTATATCAGTCAGCTGTTCTATCAGCTGTGCTATTAGCTGTTCTATCAGCTGTGCTATTAGCTGTTCTATCAGCTGTACTATCAGCTGTACTGTCAGCTGTTCTGTCAGCTGTACTATCAGCTGTGTTATGAGAACTTCTGTGATTCAGTTCGTAGCATCTACTTTAGTCGCCTCTGTGTATACTTATTCTAAATAAAACTGATAATTAGAGATATATTTCCTTTTTGTTCTTTATATTGGTGGTTAGACCATTGTAAAGATGAGCGTTTTGAAATTTTATTTTTTGAAAGTATATTTTTCAGTTGGTTGGTGTAAGGACAAGGTGTCTGTTAGAAGCAGGAGTTCATCAGTTCAACTCCCAGCCTGTCTCTGACAGTGTTGACTTGGTGTTATAGTTTTATTGTTAACACTGACTCTCACGACTGGATTTTATTTAGAAATAATTGCACGTAAATTTTAGTAATAAATAATTATTAATAAAATTCTTAATAAATTGCAGAGAAACCTGTAGAATTCTGTGGTTTGTATTTCATTAGTGATTTGTGTCCTATATTCATATAATACAGAGGCTTACTAACATCAGCGGTTAAACTGAGGGGGGAACATTAGATACAATATATCGCCAATGGCGATGTCGGTAAGATACTCGACCGCGGATCAGTATGTGCGGGGTTCAAATTCTGGGCTCGCCCGTCACTGACATCGCTTTCGAGTGAGGAAACTGACTTTAGCTTGTAGCTTTTTGGCAAGGAAATCTATATATACATTACCGGGGGGTTCGAAAAATTCTGACCGGTCCTCTATCTCTCAATTCCCACTTTAACCACTGACTAACTTCCAAATGAAGATGCACACAAATTGGGGGCAGGATTTAGCGCAGTCGGTTTGGCTGCGCGTCAGCTAAAAGAAGTTAAGCAATGCCTAGCCCAGTTTGTACCTTGTGGGTGACCACTTGGGAAGACCGAGTGTTGGCAGCTTTCAATTAAAACTGTTTCTGGGTCCTTAGAGCACAGATTAAACGTACAAAACTCAGGACATGTTCAGCCGAAATATGAGATGAATATTATCTGCAGAATAGAGCCTGAAAACTGGCCGAATTCTATTAAAAAGAATCTCATCAACGTTTCAACAGCCACTATTGCGACATACGAACAAATATTCTGCCTTTTATTCTCCTAACACAGCTAAGACAACAACCACAATATGAATAGAATACTACTGTTGTCCATGACAACATCGAGCAATATGAAACCGAATCAAAATCGATCTGCCTGTGGATGGTCTATAAACGATGCTTGGCAAATCGCGGGTAATCAGTCCACGGAATGTGCTTGCTCTTAGACCAGTACTAGTGGGATGGAGATGCCTACAAACTTCTTCTTCTTCCGATTGCTTCTTAATAATAGGAAATTCACAGGACTGGTTACACGGAAAGTGAACTAAATTGCCTAATTTTTTAAACATGTAGCGATAATATCAATATGGGTGATCACTTCACTTTAATAAGTGTTATTAATAATAGGCCCAATGTATGTTAATTACTAATGTCCACCCCTTCTCTCCAATCTGAGAATTCTTTTATTTCGCCATTCATGGATTTTGCTAACTTGATTGTCTTTAGGAGTATATTTCCCGATATTGTAGTGGATGACACAATCAATCGATAACTTAAATATGTTGCCAACAACATATAAGTCGACTAATCTAATTTTTCTTTAGACTGATTTTCTCGATTTTTGAAATTTGCAGCGTTTTTAACCTTCTTTATGCTCACCGTCTTGGATTTGTCTCAACAGTGCTCGATGATGTAATGGACGCCAATAGCACTCTAATTGTTGTTTTTATTTTACAAGTTTCGATTGGGAGCTGCTGCTGGTAGTAAGAAGGTGTTTTAGGACTGGATTGATAATAAATAAAAAAAATTACGGAATAATCGAAAACTTTCATCATTTCACTGAACAATCATCTGATCGTTCGGAAAACTTTAACTTAATCTCTCTAATTATTAAATCACGTGTCTCAGTTAATCTGTAACTTTAAGGAGCTTTGTTCAAGGTAAGAATTAATATTTCTTTAATTACTATTTATAATAGAAGTAGGACAACTCATACACGTACACATTATTGTAAAAGATGAAATAATTGAAGGAAATTGGCAGACGTGTTGGCATCAAATCATTTTGAATGTTATCCGTCGTAGCATCAAGCTCCTTTAAGGCTGATATAATCATATGAGCTGAAAAATAATAAAAACAATTAAAGTGCTACATTCATCAATGACAACATCGAGCACTATTGAGTCAAAATCAAGTCGGCGAACAGAAAGAAGGTCCAAAAACGGTGCAAATTCCAAAATCCAGAAAATCAGTCCAAAGTAAAGGGAAAATTAGTCCAAAGTAAAGGGAAAATCAGTCCAAAGTAAAGGGAAAGCGTTAATAAATCATGCCCCACGTAAATCTGAAATTGAGTCCAATGCTATGACAGTTGTAAATGCTAGAAGAAGAGGCAGACTATTTTAGATTTAGATTTTTGAGAGATTAGCTTTTATGGATTATGCCATTTCTTTCACTTTATTGCAGTAATTTCTGTCTAATAGGTCCAGCCCATAGTTAAAAATGCGGTGGAGACAAAGCTATAGAGAATATTCTATAACTTATGATGTTGTATTCTAGCTGTAGTCTATCAGCACATCTCTTTGTTTCTTATAGAATTTTACTCGTAGCTGCTACTGCTATGTGAAGTTTCTTGACAGTTGATCTGTGTGCTTAAGTGAATGTAAGATGATGCAAGCCTTCATTTTCTATGACCATTTCAATATGGTTGAGAGACAGTGTGGTTGAGACACAACACAGTTGAGAGACAATATAGTTGAGAGTCAATGTGGTTGAGAAACAATGTGGTTGAGAGACAATGTGGTTGAGAGACAAAATGATTGAGAGACAATATGGTTATGAGACAATATGGTTGAGAGACAATATGATTGAGAGACAATATGGTTGAGAGACAATGTGGTTGAGAGACAATATGATTACGAGACAATATGGTTTTGAGACAGTATGGTTGAAAAAAAATATGGTTGTGGTTCTAAGAGAAGCTTCTGTTTGAATGTCTCCTACGGTTACTTCAGAATGGAAGATGTCGTATTGGAACTTCAGTTTCCTCTTCTAAAGCATTACTGGTGATGGGATGTGTGCAGGATTTAAACCCTGCACCTACTGATCAGCAATTAGACACATAGCTCATCTTCTTGCTTCATCTATGAGCTACATGTTTTATTTACCAGAATCTACTGCCATTAATGGTACTTATAACACTAGTACTGTATGGTATTAGTATGGTGAATTCTTGATAACTCCTACTGATTATGTTATTAGCGTCATTTTATAGTTCTTGCAGACCTGTATCAGAATAAGTACCTCTGGCCTTTATTGTCTTTCATTGGTTCTGAGTTCTGACTATTTTATATTCTCCATATTGTGGTAAAGTTCTGTGTTATAAATTTGTACATAGATGTGAAAAGACAAGCTAAGAATTGATTGGAAAAGTTTTGTGCCATGGTCCTGTGTTAAGAGATAGAGAGGTAGATAGAGAGAGAGAGAGGGAGGGGATGTGTAGAGGTGGGAGGTAGCCGGGAGATCGAGGGGTGAGAGAAAGGGGGGGTGTATGAGTGAGATACTAGGGTCAGTGGGTTCACTGAGATTTGTTGTCTACTGCACGGCTCTAGGTTGTTAGTTCTCTCATTCATTCCTAATTCACCAACTCTTTCATTTACTAGTCATTTCATTTAATTCATCGACTAAATTCATTCCTTCGCTCACTCTTTTTACTTTCCCTCCTTGTATAATGCTGTTTATTCAGTCATTCTCTTTCTTGGTTAGCAATCCGAAAGATGTTTCCTTTTTGTCGCATCTCAGCATGTTAGATATGATTAAGATGTTATCTAAGCAGAGAGGATAGGATTGGACGAGGTTAGAGGATGATTCTAATATTTGATAGGAGTCACACAGATCTGCCTTCTATACCTGGTAGCGTGGTGGTTGGGGCGGGTGGTGATGGGTGAAGGGTGAGATCTGTGGGTGAGGCAAGGGTGAGCTAGGGTTGTGGTTCAATCCGTGCGTAGCAGTCTGTTGTGTGTGACACTGTAGTAGAGAGAGAGAGAGAGAGAGAGAGAGAGAGAGTGAGAGAGAGAAATAGAAATAGAGAGAGAAATGGGGGGGGGGGAGAGACAAAGAGAGAGGAGAGAAAGAGAGAGAGAGTTGGATAGGTAAAGAGAGAGAGAGAGGGTACGTTGGAGAGATAGGTAGAGAGAGAGAGAATGAGAGATTCAGAGAGAAAAGGAGAGATAAACATGAGTCAGTAGGAGATTTAAGAGATGCTGTAGCCAGAATCTAATCTCTCAACTGGGTTTTATGATTGCTGAAGAAAGTTAATTAAATACACACAATATTATATCTCTAATATAATCTCTCTACTGTAGTTAATTAGTTGCAGTCACTTCTATATTTGGCTTCTGTTATTCCTACTGAAAACGTTTGTTTGTTACAAAAGACTTTTTCCCAAATCTCTTGAGATCAGTCGTATTTTAATTAATTGAAGTCTTGCAATTTTTTTTACAGTAGGTCTGAGAAATGTTGTTATCCGACTTGTGATGGGTTTAGTAATGTGTTTTTTACTTGAAATCATAAATGTGCAGCGTTTAAATGAGATTTTATTGAAAAGAATTCTTTGTTTTTATAGGATGCAATTATTCTAAGTTACTATATTGTGTATGCCTTCTCGGACTGGGCAACTGTTAGTTTTAATATTAATGGAATGATGTAGGGCAATCTAATGTAACAATTCCATAACGACTTGTCCAATCTCATCTCGCTGTATTCTATGCCCCTCTTGTTGTTGTAGCCTCGGCAACTCGGTACAGTTATATTTTAACTAAAATTTTGACGATACATCTTAAAATTTCTTGACTCTATCTTTCCACCCCAGTCTAGTGATTGTTGTCATAGCAACATGCACATTCATACTTGTATATTAAGTAAGGCTAAGGTAAGGCCAATGTTAACGTCACTTTCCTCACTCTTAAGCGATGTCAGTGACGGGTGAATCCAGAATTTGAATCCCGCACATACTGATCCGCAGTCAAACATCTTATCGACTTCGCCACTGGCTCCAGCATCATTACCTCTATCTCATCTGTATTCTAAGGCCGCCTCTATCTTATGATTGGACACGTGTATTGCCTCTATCACATCTGTATTTAAATTCTCCTCTATCTAATGATTGGACACGTGTATTGCCTCTATCACATCTGTATTTAAATCCTCCTCTATCTAATGATTAGTCACGTGTATTACCTCTATCACATCTGTATTTTAACTCCACCTCTATCTAATGATTGTTGTCATAGCAACGCGTCTCCTACCTATTCTAATCCTGTTCTCCAGTGATCGGAAAAGTTTCAATAAAAGTCGACACCGGTTTGAGATAGAAGCATCTTTTGAAGCAATTTTGCTGCTATGTTTCGATAAAATGTTTTTAGTTCCTTACCTGCTGGTTCTATAGAATAGAAATTTTCTTGTACTTCTTTAGAAATTTTCTTATAGGAAGTTGGTAAGACACTCGACCGCGGATCAGTATGTGCGGGGTTCACATCCTGGGCTCGCCCGTCACAGACATCGCTTTCGAGTGAGGAAACTGACGTTAACCTTAGCTTTTTAATGCTTAGTGATTAATAATTTAGATGGCAGGTCAGTTATTGGTGTTGCTTGGAGCACGTTGTGGGGGATTTTTGGTGAATAGTTAAAAGCTGGTAAAGCATCAGTTAACATCAGTTTTCTCACTCGAAAGCTGTCAGTGACGGGCGAGCCCAGGATTTGAACCCCGCACATAATTATATTATTATTGCTATTTATGCTAATAAATATTAAAAAGTGCGATTATTATGACATTGATGGAAAAGAAACCACTGTGGAGCTGAATGTTGGGTAGACTTTTCTGTTCTAGACATTCTGGTCTATATATACACGCACGTGTAGTGTGTGTAGTATCTACCTTTCCCGCACACACACGCACACGCACGCACAAACACACACACACACGTGTCGCAGATGCTACTTGATGCGGACTCTTGTTGGATAGCATTGAGTCTTCATTGATTGCTACAGAGCTTTCAGTGCTTCAGATTTTATCCCGACCCTAGTGAAACTGTGTTTAAAGGGAAGATGATGACGAGTTAGTTACTGTATCTTTAGTGTTATAACATTAGTGCTATACAGTAGAGCTGATGAAATAACTAGTATTTTAATAAATACTAGTATCGATGTGTCTAAGACTACCTAATACTAGTAGTATGTATTAAATAGAAATACAGTATCGATAGTATCTGATAGAAATACTAGTGTCCATAGTATCTAATACTACCTAGTGCTATACAGTGACGTATCTGATATAAATACTAGTGTCCATAGTATCTAATACTACCCAGTGCTATACAGTGACGTATCTGATAGAAATACTAGTGTCCATAGTATCTAATACTACCTAGTGCTATACAATGACGTATCTGATAGAAATACTAGTAGTGATAGTATCTAATACTAGCTAATACTAGGCCTGGGATTTCTAGTGAACACTGATAGAAAGTGTTGCCTGGTTTACTGTACGAGTGGTCAACATCGAGGATTGACTCATGAATGCAGCTCATATAGCAGCTGAAATAACTAGCCTTACTGACCGTGCAGCTTATACAGCAGCTGAAAAAATGACTTATACACTAACTGCCGGTGATACAGCAGCTGAGAAAATGATTTACACTGAAAATACAGCTTGTATAGAAGCTGAAAAAACAGCGTACAATGAACGTATAGCTGATACAGCAGCTGAAATAAAGCTCTCTTCAGACGTTTCAGCTGCTTCTACATGTAGAACTTCTCTACTCGATGATCGTTATGATAAAGCAGCTGCTGCTACATCAGCTGCTGCTACAGCTGATGCTACAGCTGCTGTAGCTGCTGCTGCTACAGTCAGCAAAAGTTCGGTTGCAATGACTGCAGCTGCTGGGATAGGTGAGAGAAAGGAACAGCTGATCAGGAGGTGCTCTCGAGATAGAGGGTTAGACGTGAGGAGACAAACATTTAAGTCTTGGCACCGAGCCTCTCCTCATCATCATCATCATCAGCAGCAGCAGCTGCTGCAGCAGCAGCGAGGTTTTGATACAGCTGCAGCAGCTGCTGCAAGGAGTTGGGGATGTTCTCGGAACTCGAGATTATTCGGACATTTAAGGCAGAACCTGTATGATACTGCTACTGTGGTGTGTTACGGTATGTTTAGAACCTGTGGAGGTCTAGAGTGTGCTCGTCTTTTTCTTCATTGTGTTGATACATTAGCTAAGCTAATGTATCTATTTCCTTGAATCCCAGTTTAACTAGGGTCGGGATACGAATAGACTTTCTCAAATCCTCTCAGTCCTACATCATATCATCCATCAGTCAATCTCCTATTTGAGGCTTTTCCATTGGTTTAAATTTTTTGTAGCAATTTCTGGAACCTAGGCTCTCACTAACCGAATGCCCTTTCTGACGTTGGTGTGGATCTTAGTGCTTTAAATAATTCAGGGGTAAATAATAATAATAATATATTAGAAATAATATGACCGACTGTGTGCTATACGCTCCTATAGTATGGGAATAATATAGCTTCTTAGGTGGTTTCCCGTTGCTTTCCTCTCTTCTGACTCAGTCGTCTTTTACGGCCCATGCAGTTTATGGTAGTTCGGAAACAACACGGGGACACAACCGGAATTAAGTCTTACTGGTTGTTAATAGGAACGTCTTTACACATTAAACTGACAACCGATGGTACTGATTCACGTCCCTTACATTATCGTTGTTGACTAAACCTGTGTTCAGAGAAGAGTGTATTTGTGTGCATACTCATTAGGGTGGAGAGTTATGAGAAATACTAATTTTCGAAAATTTTACTTTTCTTGCACGTAATTATACTATAATTATACAGAATTATACTATATCAAATAACATTATGCGCAATGTCTCAGTCGTCATCGTGTGATGGTTTGGCGCCTGTTTGTGTAGAGTCCGCAAGAGACATCCCTGACATTGCCATATGGCGAGGAACCGGGCGTTAACTTCTTATTGATTGATTGAATGTGGAGCGTACTGCATTTTAACTGCTTCAAGATACTATTTATGATAATGAGTTGAAAGATGGGGAGGGATTTAAACAATTATAATTATTTTGAAACAAATTAGGTGTAGTACGTTGCATATTATGAATAATTTTATTACTTATTGTAATAAAATGATGTAACATTATGTAATTGTAGAGAGATGTAACGTTATGTAATTGTAGAGAGATGTAACGTTATGTAATTGTAGAGAGTTACATCTCTCTACATTGCCTTATGTAATTGTAGAGAGATGTAACGTTATGTAAGAGCTATCTTGGGCTGTTTATAAAGTAGAATATATTTATGTTTGTCGTTCGAGTTTTTAACCTCAGCTGCTGCAGCAGCTGGGCCTATGCTACTGCATCTGGGCCTAGGCTACAGCAGCTGGGCTCAAGCCGCAGCGGCTTGGTGTAATTATTAATTGGCAAAGCACTTGATCATCACTGTTTCATTGCACAGCTCTAATCGTATCGAGCAATTGACGGTGAATCTATTTCTATGCGTTCTTTCTACTCATATATATTTTGTTTTTAAATATATATATATTTTGTTTTTAAACACGTTCCTTTTAAAGTAAGCTGTCTGTCTAGTAAGTGAGATTCTGGAAATGTGAGAGTTTATGCCTTGGTGTAGACTAGAATAATCTGATGATCGCTGAGCGGTTGACATGAACGGTTAGGTTAACGGCTGCGGTTAAGTCGATGCAGGGTCCAATCTCGGGCTCGTTCGTCGCTGATGTGTGTTCATGACATAAGAACAGGAACTAATGGGATGATCTACGTGTGATCTAATTATATAGGCCTACTGTAAGTTTTTACTGCAGGCTGCTGCTGTGTAAAGCGTCATATAGATTTGTTGTGATTTTGTGAGGCAAAGTAGCTGTAATATAGGAATAGTAGGAGAAATAGAGGGGGGGAGTGAGAGAGAGAGAGCTACAGGTGCGAGAGAGGAGAGAAGCAAGAAGTAATAATTCAAGTCTCTCTGCCTACTGACGCTTGGTTAGTTGTCAAATGCTGTATGCATAATATCCCGCCGCCACTGGTCCGCTGCGGGCGGGTGTCTCATGCTTTTTACACAGTCAGTGGCAGACAACCCGAGCACTGTCAGGGTCTAGTCCCATTAGAAATGTTACAACTGTTTGCTCGCCTTATGATAGATAACATGAGAGAGGAAACTGAAGTTGAGCTAAGCCTTAACACTGTGTTAGCTTTTACAAGCAAGTACCTTACTCATATTCCTATGAGAACAATTATGGACAATCTAAACAGGACGAAGCATGTGGTTCGACGGTGGATCAGTAGGTGCGGGGTTCGAATCCAGTGCTCTCCCCGTCACTGACATGCTATCAAGCAGGAAACTGACGTTAAACTTGGTTCTGGCTTTTAAACGATTGGCTGTCAAACGCTGACAACTGCAGGGTTGCGCAGCGCTAATAGGCCTGCGTGTGTTAGGCCTAAGAGGCGATAGGCCCTTGAACTGTTAGGCCTGCAGGCCAGCAGGTGACCTACTTGTGGCTGTTGTGCTCTTCGTAGGCCTGATAAGCAGCGAAAACTGGGACACTGAGGTCAGTTATAGCGTACAGCGTGCTTCTAGCGTAACGTGGATTGCTTCTATATGTTTAGAGTATTGTAGATACACGATTAATCAGTATAAGTCTTGATTGATTGTGGTCGTGGTGGGGTAAGCTGTGGTTTATCGATTAACTTAACCTCCATTTCGATGGCTGCGTTTCCTCTAGCGTCTGGCTTATGATCAAAACTGACATATTATAACAAGTACAGCCAATTTGTGCTTATCATGCGCTATTATAGCTTAAATGACAGAATAAACACCTTTATTTATTGCGATATTACGGTTTAAATGGCAGAAAAAACACATTTATTACATGCTCTATTATATCTTAAATGACAGTATAAACTCCTTTATTTCATGTGCTGTTACAGGTTAAATGGCAAAATAAACACCTTTATTTCATGCTCTATTGCAGGTTATATAGCAGACTAAACACCTTTATTTCATGCGCTATTGCAGGGTATATGGACGGCAGTATGGACGCATCGCACGGTAACCCAGACACTAAACCTGACATCATGCAGCTCAACTTGGCCGCTGCGGGCGGGGCCGGGGGCTCAGTATCATCCACCACGGGGCAGTTTGCCCCTGGCATGGGGGGCGGTGGCTACTCGCAGAGCAGCGGGGGCATGCGCATGGGGGGTTCTGTAGGTTACCCCCCTCAGTCGTCGAGCACAGGCGGGGGCCTCATGCCGCAGGGAGGGTACTTTGATATCAACATGCTGCCCGGGGGAGGATCAGGAATGGGTCCAGGGGGGCTGGGCCACCCCTCGCAGTCCCCGGTCCACCTGCAGCATTCCCCGGCAGGCGGAGGCAGCTCGGCATCTGTCAGCCCCTCGGGGTTCATGAACATGCAGTCCCCCACGTCGACGATGGGTCATCCGTTTCACCCAGGGGCCGGGGGCCCGGTACCCGGTGGGTCAGCCGCCATGATGCAGCAGAAACACATCTGCGCCATCTGTGGAGACAGAGCGTCCGGGAAACACTACGGCGTCTACAGGTTGATGTTCTTAGAATGTCTTAATGGCGTACGGCTAACGTCATGAAGTTTTAAATGGCAGATCCTGAGGTGAATTGAATCCTCGTGGATCCGAATCCCAGCCGCGCTGATCTGAGAGTAAAATCTCGGACGTTCACTGGACTGGCTATACGAAAAATGGAAGAAATTGCCAAACGGTTTAAACATGAGGTATTAAAAAGTGATAGATATCAACATAGTTGATCATTTCACTATAATGCGTGTTTACTTTTTTTCTGGATCATCATGTTCCTCGTGTCATGCTTAGACCTTGTAACGGACGTTAACTTGTGTTGATTTGCTTCTATAGCTGTTCTCAGTCAATCACTCAATCATGTAGTCAATCAATTATTAAATTCTTCAATCATTCTGGGATAGCTTAATTACCATTTACGCTGTGTTTATATATTAATAGCTAATATCACGTTTACTGATGGATCGATAAATTGATTGATGGATGGATTGATTGACTGATTGATTGATTGTGTAGCTGTGAGGGATGTAAGGGGTTCTTCAAGCATACAGAACATAAGGACCTGCAGTAGATTGATTGATTGATTGATTGTGTAGCTGTGAGGGCTGTAAGGGGTTCTTCAAGCGTACAGTACGTAAGGACTTGCAGTACGCCTGTAGAGATGAGAAGGTTTGTCAGATCGACAAGCGACAGAGGAACAGATGTCAGTACTGCAGGTACATGAAGTGTCTCAGCACAGGCATGAAGCGAGAAGGTATCAAATCTGTTTATATAGGAAACCTTTCCTCAGTCTTTAGTGCTTCGCTTCGTTGAACTTACACTTTTAAAATGACAGATCCTGTGGTGAATTGAACTCTTCGGGTTCGAATCCCAGCCGCGCTGATCTGAGAGTAAAATCTCGGACATTCACCGGACTGGCTAAATGCAAAATTGTCCAAATTGCGTAACGGTTTAAACATGTGGTATTAAAAAGTGATTGACATCAGCATAGTTGATCATTTCACTATAGTGCTTGTTTTTACTTTTACTTTTCCTGTCATAGACGACCTGGCTGAGGTTTGAACTGTCGGCTCCATGCCTGTGAGACAAGTGTGGTCATCTACTGGCACTTACTGACTGTATGTGTTTGTTTGCCTATGTGTATGTCTGTGTACCTGTGTGTGTATGTGTGTAGCAATACAGGAAGGGAGGCAGAGAACTGAAGAGTGAGGAGAGACAGAGGTAGAGAGCACTATGTCAGCTAACAGTGACATGCCTGTGTATATGTGTGTGTATGCCTATGTTTACCTGTGTATATGTGTTTGTATACCTGTGTGTATGTGTGTGTAGCGGTACAGGAAGAGAGACAGAGAGCTAAAGAGAGAGGAGAGACGGAGGTAGAGAGCACTACGTCAGCTAACAGCGACATGCCTGTGGAGATGATACTAGACGCTGAGCTGAGTGTGGACAACATCCTAGAGTCGTACATAGACTGCGCTAACGACCCTACAGGCGGGTTGTACCAGGCCGCTGAGAAACAGATCTACGCCCTAGTGGAGTGGGTCAAGCATGTGCCCCACTTCACTGAACTGCCCCTCGAGGATCAAGTCATCCTTATGAGAACAGGTCAGTAACCTCATCATGTGGTCCACTATATCTCTCTTGTGGTAGGTTCACGACACGTATTCTTAGGTGCAGTCTGCTGTTACAACCAGCAATAACCCTCAGGACTCTGATCTAGAGTTTAAGCTAGGGGCTAAGAATGAGGTCACACAGTTGAGAGCTGGTAGTCTAAGCTTAGCATCAAACAGTGGTTTAAGTGCAGCAGTAGTTTCAACATGCTACCCGGCCGGTAGTATGTTGGTAAGTTGTTCCAATATGGACCCAGAGGTGCTTTGTATAAATCCAGTCATCTCTTTTCAGACAGGACACCTGACAGATACTCGAGGCCAAGTATCTCTCTGTCAATACTGGTCATACATCTACACTGACTGTTTGCTTTCTGGGTTGATTGATAGATAGTTTGATTGATTGATTGATAGATAGATTGATTGATTGACTGATTGATAGATAGATTGATTGATAGATAGATTGATTGATTGATTGATTGATTGATACAGGATGGAATGAGCTGCTGATAGCAGGTTTCGCGCACATGTCGACGACTGTGAAGGACGGCATCATGCTGGCCAATGGACTGAGCGTCTACAGGAACAACGCAGCCGCTGCTGGCATCGGGGTCGTCTTTGACCGAGTCCTCACCGAGATAGTGTCGAAGATAAAAGAGATGGGCATGGATCGCACCGAGCTAGGCTGTCTCAGAGCTATAGTGCTCTATAACCCTGGTGTGTTGATCAATCAATCAATCTATCAATCAATCATTCAATCAAGCAATTGATTTGTAGAGCTCGACTGTCTCAGGGCTATAGTGCTCTACAACCCTGGTGTGTTGATCAATCAATCAATCAATAGAGCTATGCTGTCTCAGAGCTATAGTGCTCTACAACCCTGGTGTGTTGATCAATCAATCAATCTATCTATCAATCAATCAATCATTCAATAGAGCTGGGCTGTCTCAAAGCCATAGTGCTCTATAACCCTGGTGTGTTGATCAATCAATCTATCAAGCTATCTATCAATCAGTCAATCAATCAATCATTCAATCAATCAATCAATAGAGCTAGGCTGTCTCAGAGCCATAGTGCTCTACAATCCTGGTGTGTTGATCAATCAATCAATCAATCAATCAATAGAGCTAGGCTGTCTCAGAGCCATAGTGCTCTATAACCCTGGTGTGTTGATCAATCAATCAATCAATCAATCAGCTAATCAATCATTGATTTGTAGAGTTAGGACGCTGAGAGCTGTATGTATCTACAACCCTGGTGTGTTGATCAATCAATCAATCAATTAAGCAATCATTGATTTGTAGAGTTAGGAAGCTGAGAACTGTATATATAGCTCTGTAGCCAGTGTCTGTTGAAGTTAGAATAGAATTTTACTTTGGACTTGAAACAGTAGATAGGTTTTCTAATGAATCTAAACGTACTTTTACTCCTGATTCATTCATTGTTTTCATTTGCTTCATTGATTGACTCATTGATCGATTTATTTATTAATTGACTGATTGATTGAAACAGAATGTAAGGGCATGGGCATGGTGCAGGCAGTGGATTGATTGATTGATGGACTGATCGATTGATTGATTGACTGATTGATTGATTGACGCAGACTGTAAAGGGCTGGGCACTGTACAGGCGGTGGAGTCACTGAGAGAGAAGGTGTATGCCACTCTGGAGGAGTACTGCAAGCAGCAGTTCCCTGATGAACCGGGCAGGTTCGCTAAGCTGCTGCTGCGCCTGCCTGCTCTACGCAGCATAGGCCTCAAGTGCAGCGAACCAATCTTCTTCAACAAGCTCATCAACGAGACGACCATAGATCTCTTCCTACAAGACGTTCTTGAGTCCACGTCCACTAACTAGAGTGCTGGGTGACTGACTGACGAACATGAGAGGCTGTGTGGTAGAGGTGGGCGACTGACTGACGAAGATTGCAGAGAGAATGAGAGAGGAGCAGCTGTTTTGTGGTGTAGGGAGGAGAGGAGGATGGACTGCGAGACTGAGTGTTATTTTCTCATAACTGTTGTGGTCTATAACGATCAGCTGGACCTAGGATAGAGAGTGAGAGATCTTCTGAGGATTCTGTAGCAGCCAGAGAGAGATGATTGTTGAAGAAATCTTAGCGAAAATCAGCAACGAGCGTTCACTGATGATTGCTGTTATGACTAGAATTATGACTGGTAGCGGCTGTCATGTAGACAGGATTATGACTGGTTAGCAATGTCATGTAAACAGATAGGATTATGACTGGTAGCGGCTGTCATGTAGACAGGATTATGACTGGTTAGCAATGTCATGTAAACAGATAGGATTATGACTGGTAGCGGCTGTCATGTAGGAATATGACAGCCGCTACCAGTAGGTAGGATTATGACTGATCGATTGATTTATATTTAGTAGAATGAATCAGATGAACGTTAAAGTAAAACTGAACTAAACTTTTCATTTTGCAGCTTGTGTTTGCGGCCTGTGTGTACAGGTAATGTTTACAACCTACAGTATGTCCTCTATCAATCAATCAATTAACGTCTTAACGATTTAACGTCGGATCGCCCTGTTACTTGAAGACACACAAATGTAAAAACTACAAAACTATAATGTAATACTGTGACCATGTAATAATGTAATACTGTGACTACGTAATACTATATGCGAGGTTAGACGAAGAGACAATGTCAGTAATGAACTGTTGATAATAAGAGCATCATTTTGTCATTAATTGAAATTATATTATCATTCTGTCATTAATGATAATTATAATATCATTTCTGTAAGTTGTTTGACTCTAGATCAGTAAGCGGTGGGTTCAAATCCAGCTCTCAGTGTCACTGACATAATCAGGCGACTATTCTAAAGCCCAGGAAGGTAACGAGAAACCACTTCGGAAGACATAATTTTCCAGACTGTAAGCTACAAGAATTTGGTAATGGCCATTTTGTAGCATGAGTCAATTGATCAATTGCGTGCTCTAGCTTAGGCTTCAGAACGGACTGAGTAGGAATATATATCTTGGGCATGCCTTGCGACAGAGCCTTGTTTGTTTTTAATGTTAATGTGTTAGATATCGTCATGGATGATCGTTGCACTATATTTTTTGACGTTTAAATGTTATATCGTTATTAAGTGTTTTGTTATGTTAACGTTTCTAATGAAGGTCTAAATTATGAGTTAGCTTGTTGAAGTACTGACGTCGCTTTCGAGTGAGGAAACTGACGTTAACCTTAGCTTTACCAGCTTTTACTGGCCACTACTTAACCCAGCACTAGTCTGACGTCATCTGTAGACAAAGACAAGGACGTAAAACGTTAATTGTTTAGATATCGTCTATTCTTTCTACGTGTTCTCAGTTATGAATTGCTGTTGTTGTTGTTGTTGTTGATATCCGTACTAACGTCTTAGTTACTAAATCCTCTAACAGTTAGAATTATTACAGAAGTTTAACAATTATTAACAGTAATTGGACTGAGTCGGTGGCTTGTTGACAAGTTGTTTGTTAGTGGATCAGTAGGTGCAGAGTTCAAATCCAGTGTTCTCCCCATCACTGACATGCAGTCTAGCGAGAAACTAACGTTAAACTAGACTTTAGTCTTTTAACTCTTAACGTAAGCTCAGAAGCATTGTATAATTCTTTAGCTAAGCAGATGGAGCCATCAGTAATAATATGCCGTTCCTGACATCAGCCTAGGGTGAAGAACTAGGCGTTAAATCTTCATTGTTGTCGTTGTTGTATGACGTGTGCGTGTAACTGATAGGAGGTTTAGCGCCCGTTTTCTCTACATATGAAGACGTTAGAGACGTCATTATCTGCTGTTCTCTACTCCACTGCACTGTTTGAAGGAATTCACATACAGAACATATTCAGCATCTTGATTTGACGCCTCTAGCGCTTCAGAACAGCTACCTGTCGCTCGATATTCTAGCCGCTAAGAAGCTTCGCTGATTATGTATTGTTAGTTATTGAATTTCAGATTGTGTTACTCTGTAAGATTGTTAATTCCATCGTGTACCGATGTGTTGTAGCGTTGTGCATGAAATAAACACGTCTTGTTTCTATCAGATCTTTCTGTCTTCAGCTGTTTGGTGGCCGAGTTGATAGCGGCTTTGCCGG
Organism: Enchytraeus crypticus; assembly: GCA_905160935.1. Classification (NCBI taxonomy): domain Eukaryota; kingdom Metazoa; phylum Annelida; class Clitellata; order Enchytraeida; family Enchytraeidae; genus Enchytraeus; species Enchytraeus crypticus. Next base: position 773,258 of record CAJHZI010000730.1, on the reverse strand, counting down.
GGAACCTGAGGTTCTATTCAATTCAATTAGATACGAACACCAAACAGGGTCATTCAACCCTGTAGAGTTCACATGCAAACCACACAAATAATTCAACGACGACAACATATCTAATCCTTTAAAATCCTTAATCTTAATCCTTGCTGGTGACCGCGTTGTGTTCGGGCCACTGTACGATAAACAAACCTCACACTGCAAGTTTAATTTAGAGACATCTAAGCAATAATTGAGGAAGGCAATGAAAAACCATCTCAGAGCCGGTAACAGTTAGAATGTTAGTAAATTTTTAGACTGGTACTAAGATAATACCAGTCTAAAAAGCTTAGTACCAGCCTAAGTAGCTTAGTACCAGTCTAAATAGCTTAGTACCAGGCTAGGTGGCTTAGTACCACTCTAAAAAGCTTAGTACCAGCCTAAATATCTTGGTACCAGTCTAAATAGCTTAGTACCAGTCAACTGGTACCAGGCTATTTAGGCTGGTACTAAGCTATTTAGACTGGTACCAAGCTACCCAGGCTGGTACTAAGGTACCCAGGCTGGTACTTAGTTATTTAGACTTGTACCAGGCTATTTAGACTGGTATCAGGCTATTTAGGCTGGTACTTATCTATTTATACTGGTACCAGGCTATTAGGCTGGTACTTAGCTACTTAGACTGATACCAAGCTACCCAGGCTGGTACTAAGCTACCCATGCTGGTACTTAGCTATTTAGACTGGTACCAGGCTATTGTTTCTGGTACTTAGCTATTTAGACTAGTACCAGGCTATTTAGGTTGGTACTTAGCTATTTAGAATGTTACCAAGCTACCCAGGCTGGTACTAAGCTATTTAGGCTGGTAAAATCAGACTGGTAAAATCGTAAATTGAGAGAGAGAGAGAGAGAAAGAGTGAGAAATATATATATAGAGAGAGAGGAGAAAGAGAACACTGGAAGAGCGATATATAGAGAAAGAGAGGAGAAATTGAGAATGGAAGAGAGAGAGAGAGAGAGAGAGCAAAGAGAGAATGCAAGAGAGATGGAGAGAGAGAAAGTGAGAGGATGAAAGAAAGTGAGAGAGATTTGGCTCTCTTATAATGCCGGTATTTCTCACATTCGCTCAGTTCAGTGCATAGACACTAGACAGCCCTCACAGGGTAGAGTAGTAAATATACAGAAGTTTCTGTAACTGTGTGTGTGGTAGAGACAGCAGTTACTATGAGGTATCAGTGGATATAAGTGAGACATTAGATATCAGTGGATGTAAGTGAGACATTAGATATCAGTGGATGTAAGTGAGACATTAGATATCAGTGGATGTGAGATATTACATATCAGTGTATATAAGTGAGGTACTAGATATCGGTGGATGTAAGTGAGACATTATATTAGCTATTATTAGATATAAGTGAGATACTATAGTAGCTATTATTAGAAATAAGTGAGATATTAGATATAAATAGATTTAAGTGAGAGCTGTACTATGGTAAACCCTACCAGTGTATACTAGGCTGTACTATGGTAAACCCTACCAGTGTATACTAGGCTGTACTAATGTAAACCCTACCAGTGTATACTAGGCTGTACTATGATAAACCCTACCAGTGTATACTAGGCTGTACTAATGTAAAACCTACCTAGGCTGTACTATGGTAAACCCTACCAGTGTATACTAGGCTGTACTATGGTAAACCCTACCAGTGTATACTAGGCTGTACTATGATAAACCCAACCAGTGTATACTAGGCTGTACTAATGTAAACCCTACCAGTGTATACTATACTGTACTATGGCATACATTGGCGGATTTAGACCTTGGGGGGCCCGAAGCACTTCTGCAAGGTAGGCCTCAAAAATCTTACCCTAACCCCCAAAATTTTTATCTTAAGTTTATTGTGTCAGGGTATTGGTAACCTTTTGAAGACTAGTGATTTTTAAAAGAAATATCGGGTCCCCTTTGGCCGGGCGGCCCTCAGCACGTGCCGAAAGTACTTAATAGCAAATCAGGCGCTTTATATTAGATATAAGTGAGATATGAGCTATAAGCAGTAGTTAAATTGAGAGCTAGGGGAATGGTCAGAATATTTCGGTATTCACAGGTCTTCTTGTAGGCCCCTAGCAGGGGAACGCGTCTTATAAAAAAATGATAGCTAGGGAAACGCAGTTCCCTTGCGTTCCCTCACCCACTTTAATTGCTGGATGTAAGCAGATGATATAATGCGATATTATCATTTTAATGTCGGTTTCCTTTCTCTAAGGTGTGACATGGTGATCACTGAATTTGAACCCTGCTAGTTGATCCACATATTCGCTGTTGAACAACTAATCCCTTTTACAACTAGTTCATCCCAAGTGCGAACTAATCAGGCAGATAAAGATAATTCTTATAAAAATATCCTACCTTTATTTACTGGAAGTATGGTATCGTGTCATAAGACGATTTAAAATAAGTAAAAAGTAAATTATAGTAAATTTATTCACACTATTTTTGAAGCACTTGTTCTACAATTTGTCCTATCTTGTACTAAATTTAAGTCTCTCAAGCTAGTGCTTAATAGTGCTAAAATCAGTTGCTAACAATAAGTGTACAGCATTTTTGTAGCAAGAAATTTGAACAATATGCAATTTACAAGATTTTGAATAGCAGGAGATGACCATGTAAGACATAGCGGCAGTTGATCAAAGCCTGTCTCTTGACTACCAGTGGTCAGAGCTCATCTCTCTTTACTGGAGTACTTGGATTATGATCCACTGTAGCCTGATACTAGATGATGATGATGTGATGGGATATAGATAGGCCTATCTACCTTCTAGGCCTATCCAGCTTTAGTTCTATCTACCAGTAGCCCTATCTATCAGCGAATCTACCTATAGGCATCTACACCTTAGGCCTATCTACCTATGGCAATATAGACCTATAGGCCTATGTTTACCAGCAGGCTACAGATCACATAACACGGTGTTATGTTTCTATTTAGAAGTAAGCATTTGATTCAATTCTATTAAATATTTTAATCGTTAATATTTATTTAAATTGGAGAACGTTTGTGACAATTCCTGAAGAGTCATCAGTGATGCTGTCAGTGGGAATCCGCTAATCTTAGATTGTTTGAAGTGCAGGCCTATATATATATATATATATATATATATATATATATATATATATATATATATATATATCTTAGTGCACTGCATACTGGCAGGTCCATGGTACATAACGCTTCCACTCTTCTCTGTCTTCCGCCTTCCTCTTCATTTCCACATATGAGTGGGTCTTTAAATCATCTAACATACCTAATCTCGGCCTGCCCCCTGCCTCTTTTTCCTTCCATTCTACCTTCCATGACCTCTTTTAATAGACCTTCCCCCCTTAGATTGTGTCCTATCCGTCTCTTCTTCCTATTTCTTAATACATTTTTCAACTGTCTATCTGTGCCAACTCTCTCCAGGACTTCCTCATTTGTAACCTTTTGCGTCCAGCTAATCCTCTCCATTCGATCTTCTCCAAATCCACATTTCCAATGCCTCCAGTTTCCTAATATCTTCCTTCCTTAAGGTCCATGTTTCACATCCATACAATAACGTGGTCCAAACCAAAGTTTTCACTATCTTTATCTTTGTGTCTTTCTTTAGACTTTTTGTTAATAGTTCTTTTCTACTACCAAAGGCCGCTTTTGCTGTGCAATCCTACTGCATATTTCCGTCTCACATTTCCCATCATCGGTTCAGTATGACCTAAATATTTGAAGCTCCTTACCTGTTTCAATTTCGTACCATTTATGGTGATATTAACTTCACCTTTATTATTGGACACTCTCATAAATTTCTCTCATAACAATCTCAGGCCTAGATATGCCCACATTATTTTGCTCAAATCCATGCAAAAGTGTGTAATCTGCAATTGCTCTGACTGTATTAGAAGTACATGTATGTAAATGTTTCAAAGTTACTTTTAGCACTCTTGAGTCACTGAGAATCTTTCTGACTGAAGGGAAGGCTTGATTGTCTTAACCATGGCAGACAAAACGTCCAAAACGTTTAACCACGGACTGGTTCAAGGGAATATAATTTGTGCAATCAAGCAATCAAGCAAGCAATCAATCAATCAATCAATCAATTAATTAATTAATTAATGTTTGTTTGTTAACTGACTCTGCAAAATCAGCTGTTACAGTTGTTGCAGTAGTTGTATCTGATGCAGCTGCGGCAGCTTTTTAAGAAAACTTTAAACTATTCACTAGAAAATACCATCAGCTTTCTTGTAAAGCTGTTTCGAAGATCAAACGTGAATATTAACAGCAGGCTTCAATAATAATTGTAAATGTATAGAATTTAATTAAAGCAGATTACATAAAATATTATTTTTATTATATTTTTATTATTATATTTTTTTATTATATATATTTATTTTTGCTACAATGTCATTTGTAGGATTTCAATTCTGAAGATGAGAACTAATTTAAAGTTTATTGATATTTCTATTGATCTTTCTCAGGAAAGAATCGCTCTAATTCTTACAGCGGGGGGGATCAGAACCCCCCGGGCTGGTTTAGAAATATCAGGGGGTCGCCTAGCCCCTCCCCGGACACCCCGCGCAGGGGCCCCAGTCCCATCGAGGGCTCTCCCTCCAGGCAGCGCCACGCCAGCAGCTCGGGGGCCCCGGGGGAGCGGCTGCCCCTCAAGTCCTCCCTCAAATCTCCCCTCCCCCATCATCAGCAGCTGCAGCTGCTGCAACAGCTGAAGCTGAGACAGCAGCAGCTGCAGCGAGGCCAGGGCGATGAGGTTTTTGAGAGTGAGCAACACCAACATCTTAGTGGCTACCACAGTGATGTGGGCTCGGTGAGTATCAATCAGTCACTCAGCTAATCAATTAATCAATCAATCAATCATCTAATCAATCACTCAGCTCTTCAATCAATCAATCAGTCAATCAATCAATCATCTAATCAATAAATATAATAATAATACAATCAATCAATCGATCACTCAGTCAATCAAATTATAGAATCAAATCAATCAGTCAATAAATACATAAATTTAAAGCTGGTAAAGCTAAAGCTAGCGTCAGTTTCCTCGCTCGAAAACGATGTCAGTGACGGGTGAGCCCAGGATTTGAACCCAACACATACTGATCCGCGGTTGAGTATCTTACCACTGGCTAGTAGACAGTGGCGACGCTAATAGCTGGATACTTAATCAATTATTAAGTCAATTAATCTATCAATTTAAACATTAGAAGCTGATGTAGCAGCCTATTTGAGGCCTAGCTGATCGAAGGCCTACGTAGCGATTAGGCCGTTTTGTTTTCTCTCTAAACAAGTCTCAATGCAGAGTATTGGGACCTCTTGATTATTTTTCCTGATCGAGTTTCTACGATAGCTTCCGTGTGTGTGGATAATCCGCGATACAGTGAGGCAATCAGCGGATCCTATCACAGCCTCCTGAACACTGCGCGGATTTATACGATAGTTTTTGTGTAGCGGGATAAACAGCGGAGCAATTTGATGCTTGTATCGCTATATACTTAAATATATAGTAGTAAATATAAAGGTAGTAAATAGTAATAATAATAAAGGTTTAATGTCCGTATCCTTATCCAGGGATGATGTCAGGGACGTCCCCAACAGCACACATCACTACAGATCAATTCACCCAGACCAATCTGCGAAAGAAATGTGCTGAGGAGAAGTAAGGTCCTAAACGAAAGCCAGTCCGGTGATCAAAAATGGTCAGGGTAGATTTATTATGTCTATGGTGGGAAAGGTAAGTCTTAAGCTTTGCTAGAGAATGTTGAAAGAGAAAAACAAGAGCGAAGATTAGCAGGTAAAGAGGTCCAGATTGTGGGTGCTGCGTAAGAGAATGAAAGTCTTCTCAATTGCCCAAAAAGAAAGCGAAGCCTCTCATTGACGGACTTCTGAATTGTTTGAGGCACTTAGAACGACAATTAAAGGGATAATTTAACAACATTCTTTTTCCTTAACTGAGTGATTTATAGTCAAGTGCTTGATTAATTGATTGATTAATTGATAGATTAATTAATTGCATGATTAAGAAGTGTGCTATCCAGTCACATTGTATTCCACTTAATTCAGCCATGGACTCTCTCTGAGTTCCTCTCGCATTGGGATATCCGGTACGAGTCCCACGCTCCGCACTCAATTCCCTAGACTCTCATTTCCATGCTTCAATATTGCAACGCTTTTAATGGGCCCGTTTACAACGAGACAGAGGGCGCCAGTAGAGTTCTGGTATAATTAATATCCATAATACTCGTATTCAATGAAGAATACGTGTAACAATACATTCTACACATTTATAAAAGGATTTGTATGGAAATCAGTATACGTGTATTAAATAAAATATTATTCAAATGTGTAAAATGTTGTAGAATGGAAACTAGAATACGTGTATTAAACAATACATTTTACAGTTGCTGTCATCCTTTAGAATATAAATTAGAATACATGGATCAAACAATACATTCTACAACATAGTATGACAGTTGATTAAAATACAGATCATAATACATGTATCAAAGAATACATTCTACAATATAGTATGAAAGTTGCTTAGAATTTAAATCATAATACATGTATCAAACTCTACATTCTATAACACAATATGACAGTTGTTTATAATACAAATCAGAATACAGGTATCAAACAATACATTCTACAACATAGTACGACAATTGTTTACAATACAGATCATAATACATGTATCAAACAATACACTGGATTATCAATACATTGCATGATCAGAGAGAGATGCCATCTTTGATACAACACTCCATGTCTCCCGGACTCCACAGGAAATCAATAGTAATCCGGGAGGTTCCTTCCCCCGGAGCTCTGTGAAATCTGTGCAGATCAGGGGGTAAAGTTAAACTAGTAAACGGGGGAGGGGTGTGAAATCTAGGTGGTGGGGTGGGGAGCTATTTACTATTTACTGGATTCATTTATAACCACGCATGCTTAAAACGTTTAAAAAAAATAACAATTACAGTGATGCTGTCGTCAATGACAACATCGACCACTGTGAGACTAAAGAACAACGAAAAACAGAAAGGTTAAACAGAGGTTAAACTAATGTAATGTTCATAAAGTTAGTTTAAAGGTAAAGGATACTTAACCTCTAGGTTACGATTGAGAGGGGACATATAGGACCTGGAGAAGGAGACTGGAACATTGGGAGAGAGTGGAAAATGGGAAAAATCTATCAGAGAGTAAGGAATTCAATTAGACCGTGATCGCTGGTTGACCTGGATGTATCTCTGGAGTTTGTGTGCTTGTAGGTGTCTATTGTAGTGTCCATACTCTTGTCTCACTGTTTCTCATTCTGTCTGCATGTCTGTCTGTCTCCGTCGCTGTTTCTCTTTCTCTCTCTCTCTCTCTCGCTGTCTCTCTCTCTCTCTGTCTCTCTCTCTCTCTGTCTCTCTCTCTCTCACTGTCTCTGTCACTGTTTTTGTCTGTGATGATTTCTATGATTTGTATGGTTTTATACTGTATGTGATGTTTTGGGCTGAGTCATTAGCATGTCGATAAGTTGATTGACAGCGGTTCAGTAGGTCAATGGTTCAACACCAGATCTCACTCTTATTTAACTTACTGTCGATACTTGAGCTAGAGCTAAACTCAACGATAGATTTATGTTTTATGTTCCTGTGTTTCCTCTATCAGCTTCTACTGTATGTGTTTCCAGAGTAATACAGTCAATCAATCTGTGTTATGATTTATTCCTGTGTTTACTCGCAACTCTTTGAAATGATTGTAGATTGCTATGTTTCTCTCTCTCTCTCTCTCTCTCTCTCTCTCTCTCTTTCTCTGTCCCTCTATCAGAAAGAGTAGTGAGAGAGAAAGAGACCTCTTTCTTCTCGTTGTCTCTATACCTCTCGCTCTCAGTATCTGTCATGATCTCATAGTGTCTATAAATATCTCTCATTATCTCTCAGTATCTTCCAGTATCACTCAGTATCTTTCATTCCCAGTATCTCTTAATATCTCTCACTCTCAGTATCTCTCAATATCTCTCTATGTCTATCAGTATCTCTCAGTGTCTCTCTGTATCTCTCAATGTCTCTCAGTATCTCTCAGTATATCTCTCTTCATACACAAGCATGTTGTAGATAGGTATAGCGCTGTTTGCTCATCCCGCATTGACTACAAATCACTCGCTCTATCTCTCTATTATGATCTCTCAGAGACAAGCCTCAATCAAGTCTCCCCCGTGACAAGCCAGCTACTGCAACAGCTGGTATATCAGCAGTTATACTAACAGCTGGTAAAGAGCTGGTATAGCTAAGGTTAACGTCAGTTTCCTCACTCGAAAGCGATGTCAGTGACGGGCGAGCCCAGGATTTGAACCCCGCACACACTGATCATCTGTTGAATATCTTACAGACTTCGCCACTGGCTCCAGTCAGTGGCGAAGTCGAATCAGCTGCTACATTAGCTGTTATACTAACTGCTGCAACAGCTGCTGAAACAACGGCTTCAGTATCACGTGCAGCACTAGCTGCAGCATGAACTGCTGCATCAGCTTCTGTAGCTCAGCTGCATCAACTGCTGTAGAACCGCTGTAACAGCTACTGCAACAGAAAATACATCAATCGACTGAAAGAATTTACTTTAGCTGAAACAGTAAATCAGCTACTTTACTATCAGCTGAAACAGCTGAAGTAGCTGAAGCAGCTGCTAGATCAGCTGTCTATCAGCTATTTTGCAGAACAGTTGCCAGATAAATGAAAATTATTATGCCTTTCTATGAAGGTTTTAACGCTGATCTTGTGATGATCAGAGCTCTGGTAACACTGTTGAAAACCTTTCTAACAAAAACAAAATCTTCGATAGTAATTCCGAGTAAGTGCTTTACACTCTGCTGTGGACCATGTATAACATCCTCTCACTCTCTCACGCTCACACAATCTCTCTCTCTCCTCTCTCTCTCTCTCTCACTCTCTCTCACTCTCTCACTCTCTCTCTCTCTCTCTATTTTATCATGGTAACAATGTTGTAGATTCAGGTTTATCTATTTTATCATGGTAACACTGTTGTAGAAGCAGTCTCCTATGCGCCACTATCAGCAGCAGCTGCAGCAGCAGCATCTCTCACCACAGCAGCTGAAGCGTCATCAGCAGCTGCTCTCACAGCAGCTACAGCTACGTCAGCAACAACAACAGCAGAGAATGCAGCAGCTGCAGATGAACGAGAGAAATGGCGAAGACTCTCAGACAAATTCAGGGGTGTGGGGGGAGGGGCTGGAGCCCAGGGCCCGGACCTCGAGCACTAGCTCTATGAGCGGGGCCAGCAGCAGCGGGGGCTCCCTGCCCCGCAGGAGTAGGCTAGGTAGACAGCGTGGCCACGCCCCTAGCCACGCCCACTCGACCACCTCTCTCACTACCAGCCAGTATGGGAGCTCAAGATCTGCTGAGAGATCATCGGGTGGGCTGCGATCAATCAATTAGCTAATTAGCTAATCAATCAGTCAGTTAATCAATCAATCAATCAGTTAATCATTTGATCAATCAGTTAATCAATCAATCAAATAGTCAATCAATCGATCAATCAGTGAGTATATCAGTCAAGCAGTGAAGTAATCAATCGAACAATTAATCAGTTTATCAAACTAACCATTCAAGCAATCAATCAGTTAAACCATCGTTCTATAAATCTATCAATCGATTAAACGCTGAATATGTCAGATGTGAAGAGTGGAGGCTTTATATACCATGGAGCTGCCAGTAGGCAGTGCACTTTGAGAGAGAAATGTAAGATGTTTCTGGTGTTTGTAGATATAAAATAATCAATAACACAGTTCTTCAATTAATAAATTAATAAATTAACCAATCAATCAATCAATTAAACGCTGCATATGTCAGATGTTTCTCATGTTTGTAGACATAAATTAATTACAAAGTTCATCATTTACTAATTAATTAATCAATTAACCAATCGATCAATCAATTGCACACTGCTTAGGTCAGGTGTTTCTGGTGTTTGGAGGGGAGACGAAGAGAGCTCAGCTGCCCAGCACTGGAGTGACCTCCATGGACGTCGTGTGGACTCTCTTCATCAAATCTTTTCCAGACAGACTCACCCCGGATCTCTTCCATTCTCCACCACAGGAGAGAGGATTCAGCGCCGTCTATATACTCGATCAAGTAGCCGCTGTATTCTATCTGCTAGAAGATCTCAAGTAATACCTCTCTCTGTCTCTATCTGTCTCTCTCTGTCTCTGTCTGTATCTCTTTCTCTCAATCTATCTTTCTCTCTCTCCTTCTATCTAGTCTGTATCTCTTTCTCTCAATCTATCTTTCTCTCTCTCCTTCTATCTATCTATCTATCTATTATATATGTTCCAAATTATCCCTACGCTATTGAATGTCTCAATGGCGTAGGTGTAACGTCATGAAATTTTAAATGACAGATCCAGAGGTGAATTGAACTCTCGCGGGTTCGAATCCCAGCCGCGCTGATCTGAGAGTAACATCTCGGACATTTACTGGACTGGTTATACGGAAAATGGACTAAATTGCTGTGATAGATATCAACATAGTTGATCATTTCACTATAATGTTTACTTTTTGTCTTATCTTCACAGCCTGAGTCATTAGATTGTGTTTATATTCGTTGTACTAACTTTTTATTCTGCTGATCACGTGATGTCAGGGACGTTCGTGACATGTGTGTCTTGAAGCTGTTTGAAAACAGCGCCCTGCCTCAGCAGCCTGTAGAACTCCACCCACAGTCTTCTCTCAGCCAATCACAGCCGGGCTGGGTG
>CAJHZI010000730.1:620000-757500 GCA_905160935.1 Enchytraeus crypticus | reverse complement strand
AGACAGGAAGTCCAGAAGGATTAAATAGGAATGGAGGCAGACAGACTGGCTTGACAGGAATTGATATCCGTGAGTTGTTGGACGCTCAGGGAACTGGATTGTTGACTCTGGAGAAATTCAGTTATGACATGATCGTAAATAAATGTGAATATAACGTTACGCAATCATAATTATTACTACAATCCAATCAGCGATCCTCCGTTCATCAGTGGCTCTTGTCAGGAGGATTTTACCACATTCAGTGATATCCACATTCAGTGATATCCACATTCAGTGATATCCACATTCAGTGATATCCACATTCAGTGATATCCACATTCAGTGATATCCACATTCAGTGATATCCACATTCAGTCACATCCACACTCAGTCACATCCACATTCAGTGATATCCACACTCAGTCACATCCACATTCAGTGATATCCACATTCAGTCACATCCACATTCAGTGATATCTCGAGTCTGGCGAATGTGTGTCCGTATTTATGCTGTAGTTTGACTGGAGCCAGTGGCGATGTCGGTAAGATATTCGATCGCGGATCATAGGTTCGGGGTTCAAATCCTAGGTTCACCTGTCACTGACATCGCTTTCGAGTGAGGAAACTGACGTTAACCATAGCATTTGATACGCGTGGTTCTTGTATATTTTGATTTCATCATTTCACATTAAACAATGTCGCTTACAAATTTCAATTACAAAACAATAAACTGCTGCAGATTTGCAAAGGTCAAAACCTACATGTACTTCTACTCCGGTCAAGGCCAAACTGGACGACATTCAGAAGCAGGCGGCACAGCTGCGCTCTGATTGGCTGCAGATACGTCGAATTCAAATGAGCGAACGAAGTGACCTTCAGAGGACCTTGAACTTAATAAACGAGGTTAACCGTTAAGATTTAAGTTACTGTATTGTAAGATCTTTAGATTTGAAAACTTTGAACATTTCATGGGAAGATGCTGTGAGGTTTGCTAAAGACAGATAAAAATGGAGGAATGTTGCCGCTTTATGTTCTCTTCAGAACGCAAGAAACTGATGATGATGATAAATATAGCCACTGTACCGTTTCATTTCTATAGCAGTGTATCAATCAATAAAGAAGAGGCGTGACCAATTCCTCACCCAAAGCTACTCCCGTCGCCATTGTCTCATTGGGAAGTGAGACTAACGCTAAATTCACTTTAGCTTTAGGCCTACGTTATAATATATACTTTATATTAAAATAACCACATAGCATTCTTAAAACTGTTGATACAATTAGACAGAATTATTCTTGGAATTGTTATTCTCATATTTAATATATACTTTAAAAATTTAATGTATTCTCCTGCTTACATTACTCTAACTTATCTCATTCTATTTAATAAAACAGAAGATACGGACTATGCTGCCACATTCAGACATCAAACCAGAAACAACAGCAGTGGAAACTCTATCCACCACTCAACGTTCAACCACTGGTAACACGGTCTCTACAACATCCTCAGCCACTTCTGCTGCTGCCCATAATCTCGTTCACGCATCTGATCAATCAATCAAAGCTTCTTCCACATCGTCATCCGGTTTGTCGGAACAGAAGGACCCAAAGAGTTCACCCCCTGCCTCGGCCACTGTGGTCAAGTCACCGGTTATATGGCTGAACACATCACAGCAGAGCGCCTTACAATCTGACCCTAATTCTGCCACTAGTCGCCTGTTCGGAGGCGCGGCTGGAATTCCCCAGCTGCGAATTTCTCATACGGGGTTAAACCCAGCGGAAAGGCCAACAACTGGAATTCCTAGAACTTTAGAGAGAAAATCACATTCCGCTATCACTTCACATACATTGCTCAATAACTTTAATCCGGTCGTGCGATCGGGCGCGGCGCAAGGTTTAGCGCAAGGTGGCGCGAGAAAAGGGTCGTGGTCTGAGAACACAACGGAGTTTGAGAGAAGGAATCCAGACAGGATGTCCTATAGCGAATCCCTGAGGAAATCCAGTGAGCTACGAGGATTTGCTGATAGACAGTACACAGCAGGGTTTAGAGAAGGCAATCAGTCAAGACAACTCGTGGCTGGGTCAGAGAGTGGAATGAGACAATCTGGATTCACATCAGGACGTGGTTATCAAACTGATCGAGATGAAGTGCGTGAAGGACAACAGGGAAGAATAATGGAAACTGGAATCGATGGAAAACCTCAGTCAAGGCAGGCTGGAGTAGGTAGCGTCAAGGTAGACGGTGCTGTAGACGTTCAGCCAATCAGGGTAGAAATGAGGGCAGGGAGCAAGCCCCCGCCACCCACTCCACCTCCCAGAAAGTTCTCTCTCTACACGTCTCCTGCCGACCAGACTGTGTGGATTCGTCAGATAGATAATCCTGAGCTACTGACGCAGATAAGACTGGACTCAACCTCGATACCTGCACAAGAGAACAGGGGTGATGAGAAAGACTCCACCAGCTCAAACACTGGAGCAAGTGTGTCTGCCACTGCAAGTGAGCGTTTATCTACTGCAGCTAAATCAAATAGTTATACTGAATCTGGAACTGTTGGTGCAACAGCGGCAGCCAATAGGGTTTCTGCTTCAGCTGTACTAACGAAAGACGTCATCGTTACTACTGCATCAGCCAATAAGTTCTTTACTGCTACTACACCAGCCAATAGCGTTGCCGCTACCAATATATCAGCCAATAGCGTTGCCGCTACCAATAAACAAGCCAATAGCGTTGCCGCTACCAATACGTCATCCAATGGCGTTGCCGTGACCACTACACCAGCCCCAGTCAAAGCTGAGCATGTTTCTAATGAAGATAACTCATCCTCAGCTACATCTGCTGCATCAGTTGTTTCTAGTGCAGCTGCCTCTACATCATCTGCCACTGCTAATGGCTCAGTAACAGCAGCTGTTGGCCCAGCCAGAACTCTAACTGAAGCTGCCACCATCAACTCCACGTCGCTAAACAACAGTTCCTCTACATGTCTACCGTCAGCGAGTGTTATAACCTACTCGATAAGCTTCGAAAGAACTTGTCAAAGTAGACCCAACTCTGCTTCGAGTATTTCTCAATCTGGAAGGACTGGTAGCCAGAAGGTTTCTACAGAGTGTTCTGGGTCTCAAGGGTCGGATGGAGCGAGTATAGTATACACGACGAGTGACAACGTACCTCTGCGCTCAGCTACCGTCAAATCATCGCTGAGAGGTATCGGTGATGGCAACCATTCCAACTCTACAGGAACATCCGACATCTCAGCTCAGGCACAAAGCACCTCTCACGTCTCACACACACTGGACCACGGGCCCAGAGCCAAGGCTAGCGTAACCTTCGCTCCCATGCCTACAGAAATACCAATATCAGCTTCCGAATCCCATCCCCAGTCCGACCAACCTTCTGGATCGTCTGCGGATGTTCTTATAATGAAATCTCATTCAGAAGTTGTCAGCACTGATTCCTCAGAGAGGTTCACACAAAGTTCTGTCGCTAGCAGAGGAGATGAAGAGAGAAAGACCTTTCCCAGCAGTAGGATAGGGTTTGATTATTATGGTGATCCAGCAAGTTCTAATCAATCAATTAATCCATCAACCAACCAATCAATTAATCCAACAACCAATCAATCAATTAATTCTTGTGCTCTGAGCTCAACCACCACAACCGAGAAATCTTTGTCTATAAATAGCAGAGAAAATTTTATGGAAATTCCGATAAAACATGAATCTAAAATTAGACAAAATTTCCCAGCGAGAGAAGTAACTGATGGAGGAAATTTCAGTGCAGGGAATTTTACCGATGGGGAAAAGCCTACCCGAAGAAAACTGGCCCAGACATCTGCGAAGTTAACTACAACTGGCCTAATGGTTACGTCAGTTAGGTCAGACAGTAGTGATGACAGCTGTTCCAGTGTCGACTCTCAGCTAGGTCGAAACACACCAACAGTTCAAAGTATTCACACTAGAATTGAATAGCTGCAGTTTGTGCCGATACGTGTTCTTAAAATACACCAATGTTAATAAGAGTAAAACGCAATAGAATTCCTTTCAATTCGAAAGATCCGATTAGTAATTTAGTCCAACTGTCCAACTATAAATGAAATCATTGATCAGCTGTATTTCGTAGTGTCGACTAATATTAGCATGATGATGATGATGATGATGATGATGATGATGATGACGACGATGATGTAGTATCGACTATTGGCATATGAATACAATATAATACCGCGCCACGCAGTACACTAATAAGATAATTAAATACATAGAATACTTTACCAGCGCATCACGTGGAGTTCATATTCTGAGCCTAAAGGATAATTTACTACTCAGGTGCAATCCTTGGCTGAGGCAACGAACGTTAAACTACTATTACAAGAATAGTAATAATAGTTTAACTATTTTTTATTTTACCCCGGTGTAAAGAACCTGGGGTTTGATAAAAACGATTCGAGCAATACGTGCTGAATCGCCGCCCGGCTACTCGAGGTCATCAATCGGCTTAAAAGAATTGTTGAAGCAGACTGCATGAAATCTTTGCAAAGTCATGGAAAGCCTTTGTCAAAGTACTAATAGTTAAACTATTAGTACTAATAGTTAAACTATTAGTACTAATAGTTTAACTATTAGTACTTTTCATATTTATATATTACTATTATTTTACGTTCTTGTACTGAAACAACAGAACAAGAACGAGCCTGATGTGGTAGAACTGATGGTAACATATTAACGCTTTCTTCTTATTACACTCACTCAACTTCAGCTTTCAATCAGCACATCATACACTGCTTTAGAGTATTGATATAAGCTATATATCTCCGCCATATTGAACTTTGCTTGGATTGCTTGACAATAAACATCAGGTAAATTGTTGCGACGTTATTTGCCATAATTATTGGTGTAGATCTCTTTGATGGTTGACCTACATTAGATTCAATAGTGCTTGATGTTGTTACTGACGACAGTAGCAATCTAATAGTTATTGTTGTTGTTACCAGCTAAGTGTACACTCACACATAGGTTGAGGGGTAGCAGAATCTATTTTTATTTAATTAACGGCCACAAGGCTCTGATTACAGCTTTAAAACAAATACAAATGTTTCTAGTAAAACACAGAGACAGCACAATACACTCGTAGAATTCACTATCAGCAGATAAAATTAACTACAAATAAAAGCGTGTTCCTCCACCAGAATACACTGTCAGCGACGACATAGCTGGGTCTCTAATCCGCTGATACATAGGGCAATCATAAGGCAAGTCTTTTATTAACTAGGCTATAAGAACAGCAGTATTTATCAGAGACAACACTGCAGACAATATTCCTATCAAAGCGCAATACCGGCAAATCCTTGGCAGCATCAATTAACAGCAGTCTAGTAAATAGCAAAACGAGGATTCTAAAAGAGGTGTTAATAAACGATTAAAATCTGTAGATAGAAATGAGACAAGCACAATATAAATAATGTACATCTATTACTAGCTACACTGTACAGGCTGGAGTTTAAATAAACATGTGAGTTGATTATGTGCTACACATTTGAACACATAATAAATGAGTTGATTATATGCTACACATGTGAACACATGATAAATATGTGAGTTGATTATATGATACACATGTGAACACATAACAAATATATGAGATTATGTGAGTAGATTATATGCTATACATGTGAACACATAGTAAATAAGTGAGTTGATTATATGATACACATGTGAACACATAACAAATGTGTGAGGAGATTATATGATACACATGTGAACACATAACAAATATATGAGATTATGTGAGTAGATTATATGCTATACATGTGAACACATAGTAAATAAGTGAGTTGATTATATGATACACATGTGAACACATAACAAATGTGTGAGGAGATTATATGATACACATGTGAACACATAACAAATATATGAGATTATGTGAGTAGATTATATGCTATACATGTGAACACATAGTAAATAAGTGAGTTGATTATATGATACACATGTGAACACATAACAAATGTGTGAGGAGATTATAAGATATACATGTGAACACATAATAAATCTATATGTGAGTAGATTATATGATGTACATGTGAACGCATGAATCGAGTAAGAGAGAGAGAGAGAAAGAGAGAGAGAGAGAGAGAGAGAGAGAGAGAGATAGACAGAAAGAGCGAGAGAGAGAGAGAAAGAGCAACAAACTAAAGTACATCAGAAACAAATTGCAGGCAATAACACTGTTGATGGTACATTAACAAAATCAACAACAAATCAGGTTTAACGCACGTTTCAGTGCGTGTATTGTCAGAGATGTGAAGAGGTTTGAACCTACTGCCTATTGAACAGCAGCCTAACATGTTACCAATTCAACAAACAATCCAAGTGACACATTAAATAATGTTTTTATAGAATTTCTTTAATCTTAAATTGACATCAGCCTAGCTGGGTATACAGGATTGTTATCTCAGGGAATGACGCCCCGCCCAGTAAATGTTAGCTAAGTAAGGCACAGGGGGCCCACCTCGTCATAAGTAGAATCCCCCACGAATAATGGTATATCAAAAAGGAATGTTATAAATGATTTAAAGATCCACTCGTCTGCGGACATGAAGAGGTAAACTGAAGATAGAGATGAGTGGAGGCGTTTTAATATTATGCCCTGGACCTGCCAGTAGGCAGTGCACTGAGTAAGAGATAAATTATATTAGAAATTAAAGCAAGTCAGGTTTATTGATTAAATATCTTCCATCCTGAGAGTAAATAAACAACAACACTGTCCATATTACTCTTGATGTTTACCTCACAGTGATTGGCTGGCACTGTATGATCAATTTAGCAGCAAGACAACACGGCACGAATTGAGGCACGTGCGCTGATGAAGTGTATTCATCACTACAGAGTTTCTAAATTCAGTCCTGACCAATCACATGAGCGTATTACATGTACCGATGCGAAAATTAAAAATTTAAACCAAAATAATTTTTTATTTAGTAATATCATATAATAATCTAATAAAATGTATAATATAATTTAACTTTTTTTAAATAATATGTTTTATAAAATTTGATTAATAAAAATAACCACATAATTTCAGATATAATATAGGCCTAATATTATTACTTTCGTTATGACCTACAACTGTCACGGTTTTAATCAAGGCAAAATACTTTTAAATTCATTGTGCAATTCTAACAATAATTCAATAACACCAGATATAATATTCTTACAAGAATTGTGGCTTACTCCTGACAATATGCACAAAATTGAGAAATTGTCTGACAATTATATGTTTTACGGGATCTCCGCTATGGAACATAAGGTCTCCTCGTCTCTTTTAATTGGGCGCCCAAGTGGGGGAGTAGGAGTGCTAATTAAACTTAATTTAGTTAAATTTATAAAATGCACTAAAGCGTGTGAGAGATTTGTTTGTATTGTACTTGGTAAAACTTTATTTGTAAATGTTTATTTGCCAAATATTACAACGGAATCCGATAGAGAATTATTTAACGATACCCTGGCTGAAATTGAAATTGCAATTCAGGAGTTTAATGATTGCAATATTGTTTTAGGAGGCGATTTAAATCTAAATCTCATAAGCGGGAAAAATGACTGGTCTGTAACTGCGTTTAAACAGTTTATGTTTCAAAGTGATTTGCTATTATGTGATAACTTTTTATCTAACGCTGATTCATTGGATTACACATTTTCCAATGAAGCAGCTGGCAGATATAGTTTAATAGACTACTTTATTATTAGTAGGAATCTTTATGTAAGTGTTCAAGATTGCAATATCATTGATAGTCCTTTAAATATGTCAGATCACAATCCAGTCTTATTAACTATCAGTGATTGTATTGACTTGACTAAAGTGACATCAGCAACGGAAAACTTCGTTCAGGAGCAGAGTAGGCCTAAGGTTAATCGCTCTCATCATGTTTTGCGTTGGGACCACAGCGATTTGAAATTGTACTATGATTCTACGTATGCATTGTTTTCACCGTTATGGCATAATATGAAACATTTTACCGCATCGTGTGCACTTCTAGTCATGTTTCAAACAATGAAATTATAGAACACTTTTATGAAACCATAATTCTATGTTTAAATAAAGCAGCCGCTGCAAATGTTAAGGTAAAAAAAGTCAATTTTTACAAATATTGGTGGGATACCCAAGGTAATACCTTAAAAGAAAAATCTATTCAGACTCACAGTGTGTGGAAAGAATCAGGACGTCCCAAATCTGGTGATATCTATATAGCTAAAGCGAAGGCTAAACGTGAATATAGATCATTCTTAGCTAATAAAATAAAAACTGAAAGAAGTCAGCTCTCTAACTCACTGCATGAGGCCCTCTTAAATAAAGATAATAACACTTTTTGGCACGTTTGGAATGCAAAGTTTGGCGCTTCTAAGGCTAAATGTAGCACTTTAATTAATAACATTAATGATAGTAATTTAATTGCTAATAATTTCGCGGAATTTTTTTTCAAAATTGTACAACGAAAATTCATGTGATTTGGATGATAATTTTGAAGAAAGATTTTCCAACTATATTGGCGATAATCTGGATATAAAATTTGAAGTTGCTACCGTTGATGATGTTATAAACAAGTTGAAGAAAGGCAAAGCCTCTGGAATGGACAATATTACATGTGAACATCTTCAATATGCTCATCCTATTGTTTGCAGTTGCATCACTATGTTGTTTAACTTAATTGTGGCATTAAAGTATGTTCCTGCTGCTTTTGGGGAGGGGATAATTATTCCGATTCCTAAGGGTGATAGGAAATGTGATCATGTTAAAATTGAAAATTATAGAGGAATAACAATCAGTTGCATGCTGTCCAAGATATTTGAAAGTTGTATATTACGTTGTGTAGGCAATTATTTCCTGACAACCGTTCGTCAATTTGGTTTTAAACAAAAAGTGGGATGTAGTAACGCAATTTATTCTTTAAGAAAAACTATTCAATATTTCACAACTAAAAGCTCTACTGTAAATATTTGTTCGTTAGATGTATCAAAAGCATTTGATAAAATTAATTTCAAAATGCTATTCTGCAAATTGATGAACAGAAAATTACCAAGAGATCTAATTGAACTATTGTTAAATTGGTACGGCAAATTAAATTCACGTGTTAAGTGGAATGATGCTGTATCAAGTAGTTTTATCGTTACTTCGGGAGTAAGACAGGGCGGCATTTTATCTCCAATATTGTTTGCTGTATGTGTCGATGATATGCTAATTAAGCTTGAAAAATCCAAACTTGGTTGTTTCGTATCTTCTCTTTGCTGCAATTCCTTTATGTATGCGGACGATTTAATATTATTATCGTTGACTGTTACAGATTTACAGTACCTAATTGAAATCAGCACAAATGAATTAACTAATGTAGGTTTAAGTGTTAATTGTAGTAAAACATTCTGCATTAGAATTGGTCCTAGACATAATATTAAGCCCATTAATATGATAATTGATAACAGAAGCATAGAGTGGGTTAATGAAATACGTTATTTGGTATTAGTTTTGGTGTCATCAAAAAGTTTCAAAATTAATATGCAAAACCGTAAGCATAAATTTTTTAGGGCACTTAACGCTATCTTCAGCAAAATTGGGGGCAACGCTGCACCTTCTGTAGTTATCTCACTTGTTGAATCATATTGTGTACCCATTTTGCTGTATGGTTCTGAATGTGTAGAATTGGCAAAGTCTCGGATTCAGAGCCTAGAAAATGCTTATTCTCAATTGTTTAGCAAGTTATTTCGTACATTAGATAAGAAAACAATTAATCAGTGTCAGTTTTTTTCGGGTCAATTGCCGATTGAACTAAAGATTGCAAATAGCAGATTTAATTTTTTGAGGAAATTGTGTCTTTCTGATACCTCTTGTAAATACTTTAATTGTTTTAATGGAGAGTTGTTGCCATTGATTAATAAATACTGCGTCAACGTAATTAATATGCCTAACTGTACCTTGCCAGTGAGCTTACAAGTTGAGAGACTTGACTTTAAGTCGTTATTGCGAAACTACTTTGAACGTTCGCTAGAAATCAATTAAGGTTTAGTTATTCATTTTTAGTTTATTGATTTGAGTGTATGCTTGTGTCTATTTTTTTTCAGCACTACGTATGTGTTTACTTGCATGATTGTATTGTAGTTTGTTTCTTGTCTTGCTACCTGAATGGTGAAATAAAAGCTATATATATATTATACTATAATATTATATTATTAAGCCATGAACCTGCCAGTAGGCAGTGCACTAAGAGAGAGGGGAAGCTTAACTTAAATCCTTTTAACATCAGCCTAGTGTAAACTAAACAACTGCATACAACACAATTAGAATGTTTCGAGACGACTTCAATACACAGAATAATATGAACGCGATGACACAAATTATTTACCTACTTTAACAAAGCATAGAAATTACTGGCTCAACAATTACTATCTAGACATTACTATCAAAACGACTCAGATAAAGCAATCACAGGCAGTCACAAACAACAACAACAGCAACAACAACAACAACCCTACAACAACAACACAACTGAGTCAGTGAAACTATTCTCACTGAACGAGACTAAATGCTTGCTATGCAGAAAGCTGAATATATCAACGTGTAAAATCAAGTTACAAAAAGAAACTGAACGTTTTCCCGAACAACCACTACACTGTTTACAGTCATCATCATCATCGTCATCGTAGTCATCATCAGTCATCATCATCGTCATCATCATCATCATCAGCAGCAGCATTCAACATGCATCATCATCATCATCATCATCACCATAATCATCAGCATTATCATCATCATCACCGCCATTGTCATCATCATCACCATCATTGTCATCATCATCATCATCACCATTGTCATCAGCATCATCATCAGCAGCAGCAGCAGCATTCAGCATGCATCTTCATAATCATCATCATCACCATCATTGTCATCATCATCATCGCCATTGTCATCATCATCATCATCATCATCATCACCATTGTCATCATCATCATCATCATCATCATCATCAACAGCAGCAGCATTCAGCATGCATCTTCATAATAATCATCATCATCAGCAGCAGCAGCATTCAGCATGCATCTTCATAATCATCATCATCATCAGCAGCAGCATTCAGCATGCATCTTCATCATCATCATCATCATAGGTAATTGTTTACACTGTTTAAAGTTACGTTCAGGAAAATAAGAGTCGAATATATAAAAGGGCAACAGAGACAAATGTTTATGTGAAACGACCTGACTATCACGTGAAGATTTCTAACACATTCCAAGAGAAAGAGAGAGAGAGGGAGAGAGAGAGAGAGAGAGAGAGAGAGAGAACTTTGTTTACATCAATACACTCAAAATATACAGTGACATACACAAACAAGGCCGTCAAAGACGTCGCAAGTAAGCCTCAATGAAAGCCCGCGCCATGACCTCCTAGCCTCAATGAAAGCCCGCCCCATGACCTCCTAGCCTCAATGAAAGCCCGCCCCATGACCTCCTAGCCTCAATGAAAGCCCGCCCCCATGACCTCCTAGCCTCAATGAAAGCGCGCCCCATGACCTCCTAGCCTCAATGAAAGCCCATCCCATGACCTCTCAGTTCAGCTGACCACTCCTACACAGACCAATACTCCGCCCAATACACCCTGACGTACCCTGATTGCATGAAGCCCAAGTGGGTGGGCGTGGTTTTAGTATATCTAATTATAAACTTAGAAATTTCCCATCATCATTATTACGATAAAACGATAGGATCTGAGCCAACAACACGCGAACTAAAGATTAATTAAATTTAACAACTAATGTCAGCTGTGCTCATAAAGGTTTTGTGACAGGTCGTCTTTTATACTTATAGTCTAAAGCACTTAGAGTGGTTTAGACCACACGCGTACAAACAAGTCTATAGTCTAAGCAATACCCCGTGCATGTCGGGTTACACAGCGGAGACTTTCCAAGATACCACAGTGGATACACTCGAGCGTGAATTCCAGATCAGAAATTTCCCACACTCGAGTGTAGAATTCCCAACAGGAAGTTTCCCACACTCTAATGTGGAATTCCCAACAGGAAGTTCCCCACGCTGAGCTGTCAATCAGTTGTCGAAGTTAATCTTCCTGGGTTTCTTTCTCTCTGGCTGAGTGAGATCTGACTCCGCCCCTACATCGTCCACGTCAACATCGAGCTCCTTCTTGAACGGTGTCAGGCCAATACTGCCCGGGTCTCCTCCCTGCAGATCAATCAATCAATCAATCAAGCAATCAATAGATCAGTCATTCATCCAGTAAAACCACCAAATAATAAAATGATCATTTAATTAGGAAATGTATCAGTCGATAAGTAAATAACTTTAAATAAGTTAAATGAAAATATATAAGCAGGACGCTTGAAGGTTCAGAAGTGAAATAAACAAATCATACATATACATAAATCATATATATACATAAATCATACATATACATAAATCATACATATACATAAATCATACATATACATAAATCATACATATACATAAATCATACATACACATAAATCATATATATACATAAATCATACATATACATAAATCATACATATACATAAATCATACATATACATAAATCATACATATACATAAATCATACATACACATAAATCATACATATACATAAATCATACATATACATAAATCATACATATACATAAATCATACATACACATACATAAATCATACATATACATAAATCATACATATACATAAATCATACATATACATAAATCATACATATACATAAATCATACATATACATAAATCATACATATACATAAATCATACATATACATAAATCATACATATACATAAATCATACATATACATAAATCATACATATACATAAATCATACATATACATAAATCATACATACACATAAATCATACATACACATAAATCATACATACACATAAATAATACATATACATAAATCATACATATACATAAATCATACATATACATAAATCATACATATACATAAATCATACATATACATAAATCATACATACACATAAATCATACATACACATAAATCATACATACATATACATAAATCATACATATACATAAATCATACATATACATAAATCATACATATACATAAATCATACATATACATAAATCATACATATACTTAAATCATACATACACATAAATCATACATATACATAAATCATTCATATACATAAATCATACATATAATACATATACATAAATCATACATATAATACATATACATAAATCATACATATATATAAATCATACTTATACATAAATCATACATATACATAAATCATACTTATACATAAATCATACAAATCATACATATACATATTATACATATACACAAGAATATCTGCTTAGCCTCTACAATTACCCTCCTCTGTAACAGCCCACAGCAATGACACGTCTGAACAATCTATGTATCCAGCGAGAGTGTGCATAATTCACAACCAAATACAGTCAATTAGCTTGCCAACGGCTGCAGATCAACCATGGTCACACCTGAGCATTGAACACGTACTTAACAAGTAGAATAGAAACTCTGCTAACAACTAAACCACCGAATCTCTAATAAAAACCTGCCAGAGTTGTCTACAAAGAACGAGAGACTTGAATCAGTATAGATCACAATTCTGTGACTTTTCCTACAACTATATATGATGAGTTTGGACGGAAGAGCTGGATGTTAAGCTAGAGAGAGATAGACCACAACTGACGTGGGATGCGGTGATAAAAAAGGACTTGAAAAATATTGGATTGACTGATGATATGGTGTGGGAGAGACCGGGAGTCTCATACATACAGATCCGCGGTATCAGTATCTTGCCACTAGCTCCAGCCAATTAGGTTAGGTAGTTTTGACAAAACGGTAGGACGAGAGAGAAGAGAGACAGACCTTGGGAGGAATGAAGTTCCTCTTCTTACAGAACTTCTCAAAGCAGAGACGTATCTTGGACACGACCTGAGCGTCTCGACCACGAGAGTAGACCCTCACGTACTCCTCACAGAATATCTCAGGCGTCATCCTGCTCACCTGATCATTAGCACGATGATGATGTTATAATGATGATGATGATGATGATGATGATATAATGTGTAACTGAACGGTAAGAGGTAACTGAGCAAAATCGATAAAAGGCATAGCCTTAGCGAAGGCATTAACTTGTTGATCTATGGAGTGCTCTTTATGGAGTGTAAAGCAGACTTTGATTAGGAATATGTACCATGGACCTGCCACTTAGCATTGCACTAGAAAGAGAGGGAGTGATATACGGTATATGCTGTACGTTGTATACATACATATACGTGTAGTGTGTATAGAAGCTCACAGAACAAGAGCATAATGTAGAGTATAATCTAGAGCATTGAGCTATAGACATAGAACAAGAGCATAATGTAGAGTATAATCTAGAGCATTGAGCTATAGACATAGAACAAGAGCATAATGTAGAGTATAATCTAGAGCATTGAGCTATAGACATAGAACAAGAGCATAATGTAGAGTATAATCTAGAGCATTGAGCTATAGACATAGAACAAGAGCATAATGTAGAGTATAATCTAGAGCATTGAGCTATAGACATAGAACAAGAGCATAATGTAGAGTATAATCTAGAGCATTGAGCTATAGACATAGAACAAGAGCATAATGTAGAGTATAATCTAGAGCACTGAGCTATAGACATAGAACAAGAGCAATAATGTTAGAGTATACTAGGAATTGACTATGACAATAGGGAATCCAGAGCATAATGTAGAGTATAGTCTAGAGCATGTGAGACCTCATCGACATAGAACACGTCTCATCATGGTAGAGTATATTATATCTTGCGCCTATAGACTAGAACCAGAGCATAATGTAAGTTATAGTCTAGAGCATTGACTATAGAACATGACAAGAGCATAATTGAGTATAATCTAGAGGCTTGAGCTATAGCATATGAACAGAGAGCTAATGTAGAGACTATACTCTAGAGCATTGAGCTATGACATAGAATCTAAGATCATAATGTCACAGTATAATACTAGAGGCATTGAGCTATAGAACATAGAACAAGAGCATAATGCTATAGTATAACTAGAGCATTGAGCTCGTGACAGTAGAACAAGAGCATAATGGTAGATTATATCTTAGAGCATTGAGGCTATAGGACAATAGAGACAAGAGCATAATGTAGAGTATAACTCTATATCATTGCGCTATAGACATAGAACAAGAGCATAATTGTCGAGTTATATCTAGAGCTTGCGCTATCGAAACCTAGAACAATAGCAAAGTAGAGTTAATCTAGAGCTTGATCTATGACATACGAACAGAGCATAATGTAGAGTATAATCTAGATCTTGAGCTATAGACAGTAGAACCAAGAGCATAATGTAGAGTATAATCTAGAGCATTTAGCTATAGACATAGAATAAGAGCATAATGTAGAGTATAATCTAGAGCATTGAGCTATAGACATAGAACAAGAGCATAATGTAGAGTATAATCTAGAGCATTGAGCTATAGACATAGAACAAGAGCATAATGTAGAGTATAATCTAGAGCATTGAGATATAGACATAGAACAAGAGCATAATGTAGAGTATAATCTAGAGCATTGAGCTATAGACATAGAAAAAGAGCATAATGTAGAGTATAATCTAGAGCATTGAGCTATAGACATAGAACAAGAGCATAATGTAGAGTATAATCTAGAGCATTGAGCTATAGACATAGAACAAGAGCATAATGTAGAGTATAATCTAGAGCATTGAGCTATAGACATAGAACAAGATTGTCATAATTGATTATCTGTTTCAAAAACAATAGACTAACTAAGTTACTAATTTGATATTTTGGCTGGAGCTAGCGGCGAAGTCGGTAAGATACTCGATCGCGAATCAGTAGGTGCGGGGTTCAAATCCTGGGCTCGCCCGTCACTGATATTGCTTTCGAGTGAGAAAACTGACGTTAAGCTTAGCTTCAGAGAACACGCTCACCTCTGCTCTCCTGAACGTCATGGTGGCGCCTGTCTTAGAGTAGAATATGACGTCATTGATCGGGTTCTCGTTACCCTTACCATAGTCGTACCTGCAGAACTGAGCAACAACAACAACAACTGTGCAACAACGACAACAACAACTGTGCAATCGTAAAACAACAACTGTGCAACGACAACAACTGTGCAACATACAACAGACAACACATACATAGTTGTACCTAGGAAAAAAATATTGTTAGAATAAAAATTATCAGCTGTTCTATCAGCTGCTCTATCAGCTGATTTATCAGCTGTACTATCAGCTGCTCTATCAGCTGTTCTATCAGCTGTTCTAGCAGCTGTTCTATCAGCTGTTCTAGCAGCTGTTATATCAGCTGTTCTATCAGCTGTTCTAGCAGTTGCTCTATCAGCTGTACTCTCAGCTGCTATATCAGCTGTTCTATCAGCTGTTCTATCAGCTGCTGTGTGATACTAACCTGCACTATGACGTCATTCTCATTCAGCTCGACACCAAACTCTCGTCCATATCCTGAGATCTCACTCCTGATCTCTTCCTCTGTAAACTACACACACACAAGACGAGTTTAGATCTCTACAGCATGTAACATCTAGGATGCTCTGGTTAGGATTCGAACCTATGGTCTCCCACTTCTCAAGCAAAGATCCTCCCAATGCAGTTATCAAACTGTTTGATAGGATACGATTATCAGGAATGGATAGGAGTTCACTAAACCATATGAGAGCATTCACTCATAAGCCTATGTACTGCGGACTATAGGTTTACATAGCGACTACTAAATTATGTTAATAGTACAAAGGTCTAACAGTATTAGATTTCACTTTCAGCTAATGAATTATCTATCATTGTCAAGTTATAATCATTTAACTATTTAACCGAGAGAATTTGAAGTTGATAAAAATGTCATCTTATAAAATAGTTAAATATTTTACAGCTGTGTTCAATATATATATATATATATATATATATATATATATATATATATATATATATATATATATATATACACATTATATATTTATATTGAAAGAGATAGAACGAGAATGAGATATAGAGAGTGAGAGAAAAGAGTGAGAAGAGAGAGCTAGAGAGAAAGACAGAGAGCTAGGGAGAGAGAGAGAGCTAGAGAGAGAGAGAGAGAGAGAGAGAGAGAGAGAGAGAAAGAGAGAGGTACATTTTTCCTGAGAGAGCCACCATCAGGTTGGGAGAGCTTAGACTGCCCCACACACTTGTAGATACGACGTCTCTCGACATCCTCTAGTATACGACGTGCCTCAGCCAGTCTCGGGTCATCAGATAAACGTATCAGATAGAGAACCGAGTCGTTGACCTGTGTATAGGCCTGCATGTCCTTGATTGTATCACTCAGCTTTAGTAGCTTACTGTCAATCAATCAATCAATCAATTTATCTATCGATCACTGGTGGCTGCTATGCAGGATAACTAATTAAATAATTTACATTTATTTGCACCTCTTGAATTCTCTGCACTATGTTTGCTTGTTATAATATTTCTGATATCTGACTATATAAAATAGACATGGATCAAACTGTCTATATAAATATATGCTTTGAACCCACCGTTCGACAGAATACTAAGATCCTTCTTTTGAATTTATCTTAAAATAAGAACTCCGACATTAACCCCTATCATTATTATTATGAGGATTATTATTCTAACTATTACTCACCCATCTTTTCCAGGGAATTTCAGATGTTCATTTGCCTTTAGGAGAGCTTCGTTGATCCTGTGGAATATAAACACACTACAATTACACTTCGGCAAGTATCTATAACATCAATATCAGGATTCCAATATACAAAGCCGATAAGCTGATGCTAAACTATTACGTTATAAATACATGTAGACGTATACTGTATATCTGCCGTACACAATGCAGTAACAGAAGCAAGTTCACTTTTATGAACCTCTTAGATTATATACAGGCTCAGTGGCCGAGGCGGAAGCACGGAGGACTGATAGGTGGTTAGAATGTCTTAATAGCGTAGTGGTAACGTCATGAAGTTTTAAATGACAGATCCTGAGGTGAATTGAACCCTCGTGGTTTCGAATCCCAGCCGCGCTGATCTGAGAGTAAAATCTCGGACATTCACTGGACTGATTATATGGAAATGGTCTAAATTGCCTAACGGTTTAAACAAGTGGTATTAAAAGTGATAGACATCAACACAGTTGATCATTTCACTATAAAGCTTGTTTACTTCTCTTTTTCTAAGTCAATGTACTCAACGTCACACAGCTCTTGTGCTGATAGGCTATAGAGAGAAAGAGAGAGAGAGAGAGAGAGAGAGAGAGAGAGAGAGAGAGAGAGAGAGATAGAGAGAGAGAGACAGAGACAGAGAGAGAGAGAGAGAGCTTACATGTACTCTATGATAACACCACTCTTGTGCTGGTAGGCTCTCCTGTGCAATGTGTTTCTAGTGTAGAACATGTCGTAGACATTGCCTACCTCCTGCGTCATTCAACACAAAACAGTACATAGAATTTACATCATAGTATCAATCAATCAATTCTATACGTCACGAAAAACCCGAATGACGCAAATATTTCATCCTTGGACAGGATTATAGTGAGTCATATCATCGTTAATTGATAGGCGAAGAGATAAGTTCACAATCTAATCGACTGTTACTGATGTCATGTTATCTTTTGATAGGGGGGACGTCCCTCACATCATCCTTGTATGAGGAAACAGACGTTAAACCTTTATTTTTATTACGATGATTAGTTGACAAGCAACAATAAAACAGACTAAATAAAACAAGCAACAGTATAACATATGTCGGATGAAAATCTGACTCCACACATCCACTTAAATAATTGGCAGAAGTCAGTACCTACCTTATCCCTGATGCAGATTTGACTCCACACATCCACCTAGTGTTTGACAGATGTCAGTACCTACATTATCTCTGATGCAGATTTGACTCCACCCATCCACTTAATGATTGACAGGTGTCAGTACCTACCTTATCCCTGATGCAGATTGACTCCACCCATCCACCTAGTGATTGACAGATATCAGTACCTACCTTATCTCTGATGCAGATTTGACTCCACCCATCCACTTCTATGACACGGGCAAACTTCATGAAGCGCTTGTGATCGAAGATGTTGTGAATTCCCAGGTGATGGCAATCCCGAGCAAAATAATCCCACTTGTCTACGTCTATGCCGTTGCGCTTGTTAGACACTATCTGAAAGAATCGGAATTACAACAATTACATTAAATCATAATTACAGAATTAAAGAATCAGACACTACATCAATAAAATTAAATCAGAATTACACCAATTAAATTAAATTAGAATTACACCAATTAAATTAAATTAGAATTACAGAATTAAAGAACCAGACACTCTCTGAAAGAATCATCTTCATTTCACTCCAGGTAGAATTCAACAGGCTGGAGCCAGTGGCGATGTCGGTAAGATACTCGATCGCGGATCAGTATAAGCAGGGTTCAAATCCTGTTCTCTCCCAGTCACTGACATCGCTTTCGAGTGAGAAAACTGACGTTAACATTAACTTTACCAGTTTTACAGGAAATACAAAAAACGAAAATAAACCAAAAGCCCAAAGGCACTAACTTGTGCCCTGAAAGTATAAAACAAAAACCCTACAGAGCAATTACCAGTAAAACCTCATCACACTCTATACAAGCCTAACGTTTTAGGCTTATGTATACCCTTACACAACAGCCATACACATTCAAAAAAAGTGAAGCCGATGCTACCATCACTTTCCTCACTCAAAAGCGATGTCAGTGACGGGCAAGCTCAGGATTTGAATCCTGATCTTACTGATCCGCGGTCGAGTATCTTATTTTGTCTAACATAAACTACTACAAATTTATAAAACTCTCTCATCACATAAATCTCTTTTGAGAGGAGTTGCTCACACAACGACCTCAATGGTTATTTAGATTATAAATCTAAATAAGTTTATAAATTCATTTCTCTTTGCTCTCCGGCCAATGAACTTATACTGTTACTGATCTCAGTTTCTCTTCAGTCTCTGCATATACAGGTGGTGTAGTACTGCTTGTAGGCTCTGCTTGGGACGTCCCTGACATCACTCTCAAGTGAGTGGTCTCTGTGTACTCAGTCGTCATCGTGTGGTGCTTTGACGCCTGTTTGTGTAGAGTCTGCAAGAGACGTTCCTGACATTGCATTATGGCGAGGAACAGGACGTTAAATTCTTATTGATTATAGTTGAGCTCAGACCTCGTACAAGTAACTCTTTTCTCTGCCTCTTCCACTGTATGGCCAGTCCTACAAACCAGAGATATAGCATCGTCATCTTTAACTACTTGAATCAATCAATCATAGTCTAGACTAATCAGCTCTAACTGCAGAGACCAGTGTGATACCATATCGTCATCTATATCAGTGTGGTAACATATTATCAGGTAAACAATTCACCTTTATCAGAGACCAATGTGATACTAAATCATCATGTAAATAACTCACCTTTATCAGAACCAATATTACAATGCTTTTTGTTCAGCAAAAATATGCCCTACAATTCACACTAGTCACTTCTAACGCCTTTTATTGTTTACAGCTAAGTGTAGATGACATTTATTTATTGATTTAAAACCTTATAAGGATAAGGATACACTACTATAAGGATAAGCTTTCTTACAGATACGTGTAGATGACATAGCACACCTCATAAAATTTCAATGTGACTGATGCAGTATAATAATTATAGTAAAGGTTTAACGTCCGTTTCCTCATCCAGGGATGAAGTCAGGGACAATATGTAGCTAGTGCAGTAAAATTTGTTGCCTTTAATTCTTACCTTTGAATTGGTTCCAGCGATGCGCTCGATGTTGTCATGGTTTAGAGGTCCAGCAATGAGCTCTTTGATGAAGAGAATGTCCACGTCATACAGTCCATGTTTCTCAAATGTCTTTCTCAGGTCATTTACCTTCAGCATGTGCTCAAACATCTCCACTGATGCGTCCTCATGCTGTCACATCATCAATCAATCAATCAGTCAAACAGTCATTCACTCAGTCAATCAATGAATCAGTCAATCAATGAATCAGTCAATCAATCTCTCAACAAACCTGTTCATCAATCAGTTAATCTACAACCAATCTCTCCATAAATTAATGTGTCAATCAATCTCATAAATTACATAAATTAAGAAACCAATCTATCCATCAATCAATTAAATTCATTTACAATACGCCTTTATTGCTCCAACGTTAATTAGTACACAAATAATTTTAAGAGCAATTCTAATTTTAAGGTTCAATTTTTTAATTAACTAAATTACTTTCTATTATTATGTAAATTAAGATAATTCTGTTTTCCTTCTTGCAAGAACCTCTTTATGTCAAGTACCTTACCGAGTTTCTAAGTCAAGTATCTTACCGACATCGCCACTGGCTGGAGCCCGTGGCGATGTCGGTAAGATACTCGACCGCGGATCAGTATGTGTGAGGTTCAAATCCTGGGCTAGCCCGTCACTGACATCGCTTTCAATTGAGGATTTGAACCCAGCACATACTGATCCACGGTCGAGTATCTTATCGACGTCGCCACTGACTCCATCCGATAGTGCGGTATCCTACTAAGTCGTGTTTTTTCGTCATAGGCGAGGGGGAGGGAAGACGCCCTGACCCAGTTACCAGTACAGTAATCCCAATCACTAGAAACTTCAACAGAGAGCAATTAGGACAGGCAAAATTATGTCCCTGACATCATCCCTGGATGAGGAAACGGGCGTTACACCTTTATGATTATTATTAATATTATTATTACAATTAGGGGGCGGGGCTAGAGCACTCACCCTCCAGTTCTTGACGTCACTGCCACTCTGTGGAATGAACTTACTATCAAACATGTGAGAGAACGGTCCGTGACCTGAACACAGCAAAAACCATCTTGATATCTAGCACCAGATCTAGGCGATTGTGAATATCTAACAAGAGATCTGAGAGAATTCTATTTTAAAGTAATAGACATGATCTTAGCAGACATAAGAAGATTTCATGTCATCAGGGCTGAATGCAGTTGAAAAGTTTTTAATATTTAAAATCTACACATAAGGGCGCGTCAGTGGTAGCAAAGATCAATGATTAAGTTACTGGTGGTAAATCAGTTAATTATGGGCTCAATTCTAGGAAAGAGAGATGAGAGAGAGCTGAAGGGAAATCAATTACAGAGTATTACTTTCTTGAACATTAGAAATTAGAGATAGAGAGAGAGAGAGAGAGAGAGAGAGAGAGAGAGAGAGAGAGAGAGATGAGCTCACCTAGATCATGACAGAGCCCCGCTATTTGAACACACAAAGCATCAGTGTCAGTTATGTTCAGCTTAGGATCTCTCTGCCTCCTTAGTTTATTAACCAGCTTTCCCGCTAGGTGTCCAACTCTACGAACAATCAATCAATCAGTCAATCAAATCAATCCATCATTCAATCAAAAATCATTCAATCAATCAAAAGTGTCAGCTAACTACTCGGATAGGTATTCATTGTATATAATATAGCAATCAATCAATCAATCAATCAGTAAATTAATTCAATTATTAATCACTTAATAAACTTTGCTTTGTAACAATGCTGCTGGGTAATAGCATCTAATCAATCAATATATCAATCAACCCAGTTACTAATCAATCAAACTATCATTAAATCAATCAATCATCCAATCATTTAATCAGTTAGGTATCACGGTACAATTAAGTTACGATGCAATCAAATGAACAGATTAGCTTAGACAATTAAAAGAAGATGATGATGATGATGATAATGATGATGATGATGATGATGATAATGATGCATGATGATGATGATGATGATTATGATGATGATGAAGATGATGTTTATGATGATGATGATGATGATGAAAATAGCATGTAATTAGAAATTAGAATATTAGTGATAAATCTTCATCAGAGCCTGCATATAAAATGAGCGTTTCTCGGCTTTC
Source organism: Enchytraeus crypticus (assembly GCA_905160935.1). NCBI lineage: Eukaryota > Metazoa > Annelida > Clitellata > Enchytraeida > Enchytraeidae > Enchytraeus > Enchytraeus crypticus. Next base: position 734,533 of record CAJHZI010000730.1, on the reverse strand, counting down.
ATCATAATATTATTCTATGAAATAAAACAATCTTTAAACAATTATTTAAACATGAATTAAACAAAAATTGCATAAGAATTCTCATTGATTATTAATCAGACAAAAGGCACATTCTGGTACAAGGCACATTCAGGCACATTCAGAGATTAACATTGTTGATCAATCGAAGATATTGTTAACAGCTTTGGTATTAAGAGTAAAATATTGTAAGACTTTGTCTTCAACCCCAAAAATAAGCACAATGATATAATATTAATAATAGTAATAGTAATATTAATAATAATAACAATGATTATTATAACTACTATTTATCGATACATAATTTTATCATTATTTATCATTATTTTCGGTATTTACTGCTGTTGATTTCGAGAGATGAGACAGACGATAACATTAGCTTTTACGACTCTATTAGTAGTAAGGCTAACATAAATATATAAAGATAAAAATATATATATTTATATATATATATATATATATATATATATATATATATATATATATATATATATATATATATACAGAATAGTTTACTAGCAGAACTGACCCCAGGGAATGCTCAAATCTGTTGTGGGAGGCCCCAGGGAAGACGTAGTATCCTCCTCCTAGCTGCTTGATGTGCCGCAGTCGCTGGAACTGTGGGGTGTCAATGATAGCGACGCAGAGTGCATTGAACTCTATGTGCCCGTGAATGGGGTCGTTGAATACCTGCGTCAATAAATCCCACACTGCTTTACCACTGCAGTCTGTCAAATGCTTCGCTCCTCTAATTGATTTTCTGACTTTTAGACTTAGATTTGGATTAAATGATCTTTATCGTTTCATCCAATAATTCGGTGAGTTTTGAAGTATTTAACGTTGCCGTGGAATACGGAGCAACCCAAGAATGAGGGCAGCAATATTGTACTCATTTATGCCAAAGTTAAGTTTTTACTGCAATATTTATTTGAAAATTTGCTATTCTTAAATGAAATGCACTTATTTTAAAGTTCTCATCATAAATCAAATAAATGGAATACATTGAGTTTGGATAAAGATGAATCAGTCAATAATAAGCTGGTACGATCATGTACAGTCAGTCATAACTAGGCCAAAGATGAGTCAGCTAATAATGAGTATGGACTTAACAGCGAGGACAACGAGCACCCTGAAGTCTAGCCGTGACCTAGACAGACTTTATACATTTCAGATTCATACATTTTTAAAATCCTTTCTGCTTCACTAATTAGTAAATCAGAAGTTTCGCAAAATATTTGAATCATAAAGAAAATATGTGCAGATGAGTAGTTCTATCACAAATTTTCAGTCTGCATAGCATACACAGGAATAATGTAGAGTTTGGACTGAGCCGGTGGCTTGTTAGCAAGTTGTTCGACAGTGGATCATTAGGTGCAGGGTTCAAATCCAATGCTCTCCCCATCACTGACATGCTATCGAGCAGCAATCTAACATTAAACTTGGCTCAGGCTTTGATTTAAACATTTATTTAACAAAATGATAAGTTTACATCAAATACCTTAGAATCTCCACCATCCATAGAGGAATTGCTTTTGCAAGCCATGTTTGAATCGGCAATGTCGGAATGCTGGATGCGTAGCCAACAGTTTGATGCTAGTAAAATTACCGTTTATCAGTGTATAACAAATTTAACAAGTGAGAATTAAATTACTGTACAATTCTTCAAATTACACTTGACATCAAAGTTAATTTCTTAATTAACAAAAACTTCTAAAAAAGTAAACCTCTCTTTTTCTGAAATCAAACCAGAGCTTTTGTTAATTCAAAAACCAAAAGAAAATTACTAAAGAGCCTACATGACGCAGCAAATGACTAGTGGAATCTAGTAATGGCAACTAATTTGGAGAGTTGTATAGAAAATATATACCACAAGAAATTTTGCAGAATGGGGGGACTTAATATGAGAGGTAGGAGTATAGTACAGAAGAAAGGAGACCCTGCATAAAAATAAGAACATTTTGATTTTGGCTAATAATCTTGTCCTACCCTAGACATTGGATAGTCCAACAAAAATCCCTATTATTATGGAACTCCAATGTACTGGTATACAAGCCTACGCCCCTGTTAATATTGGAGTAATCAGGACGCCATGGCCTATTCTTGGAACACTTAAAATGAGAAGATTGTTAATGCAGTGTCGGTAAATAGTTTTAAAAACAAGCTGAACAACAACAACAATACGATTAGAGTGCTACTGTTGTCCCTGACAACATTGAGCACTGTGAAACCAAATCAAAGCCGATGAGCAGAGTGTGGGGTCCATAAACGGTGCGAGCCAAAATCCGGGTGGTCAGTCCAAGGAAGGGTACTAGCGGAATGGAGGTTTACGTGTTGGTCTCAGTTCATGGACGTTTGGTGGATACGAAAAGTCAAAGAGAAAAGATTTCAATCGCCTATGAAACTGTTCGTAGAGTAGGAAAGGCTGATCAGGAATAGATGAAGGGGTGCGCAGAGTGGAAGGGAGAGAATTCCAGATCTGTGGGGCAGCATGCTGAAAAGAGCGCCTAGACAGCTTGCTACGTGAAGGAAAGCTCAGTCTCTCAAGAGTAACTAACTTAGAGGACCTGGTGGGCCTGGAGGTAGGTTGTCCCACTTGTAGTAAGTGGGACATGTAACTATTACCAGGAGTGGTAATAGACTTATAAGTTAGAGAAACTGTCTTGTATAAAATGCGTTCTCTAACTCTGAGCCAGTGTAAGGACTTAAGGATTGGAGTAACATGAGAATATTTGGAGCTACGAAAGACTGCATGTGCAAGGGAATTCTGGATGAACTGCAACCTATCAATCTCGCAACTGGGAAGATTTAGAAATAGGGAGTTGCAGTAATCCAGTTTCGATTGCACGAGAGCAGCGCCAATTGTAGTGGCAGTCTTGAGAGAAAGAAATGAAAGAAATATGAAAGAAACATGCCTGTGATGTTTTAGTGATATGTTCGTGGAATGAGAGGTGGTGGTCAAGGACAACACCAAGATTCTTCACAGAAGACACTGGTGTGACTGAAACATCGGAAGAGAGAGCCAGGGACACCTCGTTCAGTTTTGAAAGTTGCTGAGGTGTTCCAAATAGCACGGACTCAGTCCTGGATGGATTGAGTGCCAAGAAATTGGCAGACATCCAGGAAGATATCTGCTGAAAGGATTGCTGTAGACAAGCCTTAGCATCAGGATAGGAGTGATGTAATGAATGATGTAATCATGTATGATTGGGGATTGAAATAAGCCCTTGGATTTCTTGTTTATTTCCTGCTACCTAAGTGTGAAGAAGAAATGGAATAACAAAAGATAGTAACAGTTCTGGTCAATTCTAGTCGGGTAGAAATTAAAAAAACCAGGACATTTAACGTGTAAAGCCACATTTATATTCGTTGGATGCGGATTTTTGAGCTGAATTCAAATATAAAGTTCCCCATTCGTAGCACTACTAATAATAAAGTTATGTCCAAAAATCGAAAAATTAACTTCTTTTTTTCTCGACAGATTTTCCAAGTGCTAAAAAATTATTGTAGGGCTACAAAAATTAGCAAATTAAATATTAATCATGTATCTGCAACAAATAAAGATAAAGCCAAAAACTAAAGCCAAATTTAATGCCAGTTTCTTGCTCGATAGCACATCAGTGACCGCAAGAGTATGGAAGCCTCTCATAATACAGATGATAGTAAGATTACATGTGCTTTGATGCTTACTCCATGAATAGTGTGACAATGAGCCTGAGTCCCAGCCCAACTTAGGTTACTTGCAATACATCCAGATCTGCAGGGTTTTTGGTGGTGGGGGGAAGGGATATGGAATGGGCTGGTTATGTGAAGTGAAAGTTTAATTATGACACTGGCAGAACAACGCAGCGATTTCTGTTAGTTTTATTACAAATGGTCCAATAACTAGAATTAGACCATTTATAGTAATTTAATTTAATAATTAATGATTTTTTTATTAATTATAATTGGACTGATATGATTTGATATGTTAATGAAAATACAAAAAAAATTCAAAAAAGAAATACAGAAAAAAAGTAAATACCTCAGGATATACCTCAACAATATTCATTCTAAGATGCTCTGAAAGTCCACCAGTTTTTTCACAAATTACAAAATGTTCTCCTTTGGGGAGAGGTGTATTAGCTCCTACCTGTGCCCCCCTTCACCCCCTACTTTAAGCCTGTCAGTGCAAAAATGACCCTCCCTACATACAAACTTCTTTTCTACCTATGCCCCTGACTGTAGTATTGGCATTGGTGGAGATAAGCTAGTGGGATACTGGATTAGTTATTAAGCTAGTAGGTTCAGTAGGTAGTAGTGAAAAGGCAGTAGTGAAAAAATTTGAGCCCCCCTACAATTATTTTGGTTGAACCACTGTCCATGACATGCAGAAGCGTAGAGTATAAGCAAATCTCATCAGATGGATTAAAGTCCACTCGCAAGTCTAAAAATACTGATTGATAATCATTTAATCTAGGTCAGTGTATAGTCCCCGCACCAGCACCTTCCTTAGCCCTGCTGCTGACAAATTTCAAATAACAAAGATTGTGATATATGGCTTCTTCTGCCGCTAAATCACAACACATTTCCATTCGTCCCACGACTTTAAATCCCCAGTTATCATTCCTTCTTCGGCAATGCTCTTGAACAGTGCTTCGCAGTTCTATTGACATTGCTGTATTGTATTCCTTTTGATCATTGATCTGATAATTCAAAGCAAAACAAGCATTGTGCTTTCCACTTAAAAATCATAGATGAACAAAGTTTTTTCCTATAGAATCATTTATTGCATCATGTTCCAGTTGCTGATTTTTTGTTTTATGTTTGTTATTTTTCTTTTGTAGTATGGCTTTCTGCAACTGTTGCGCACTACAACTGGGTGATCGCAAGATGTTTGATGATGTACGAGTTCATTATCATTGCGTGAAAGAGCACTTTCTAATAGTGTATCCCTGAGATCGTATAACAGTCAGATCAGTTCGATCAGATCGGTTCATCAAAATCAGTTGCATATAAAACACAAATAACGCATTGATTTTCCGGAAATTATTTCTCTCGCAAATCTTCAGCCATCTCTCAAGAGCTTTAATTAGCTGATTTTTAATCCCTGGATAACTGTAACTAATTTTATTAATACCTAGATAATAATCTAAGAATTTGTTAATTAAAACTATACATTAGCTATAATTAACGAAATGCAATTTCTAAATTAATTAGTTCTAAGTTTATACTTACAACAAAATACTAGGTCGCTAAAAATAAACAAATATGAGGTTATTTTTGTTCTTTTTAATGACCATATTCTTTAACAAAATCAGCGAATTTAGAATGGTTATAACTTTTTTCCCCGAGGTCCTAGAACATCCTCTACAACTACACAAAAATTCAGCTTTACACATTAAATGTCCGGGTATCACTATTTTGAGATTTTAGCTACCCGACTAATTCTGATAAATTCTAGTTTCGTTACCATGTATACGTAAACAAACAACCTTGTATGTAAACATCAACCCAAGAATGTTCATTGAATGAGAATGTTCGAGAATGTTCGAGAATGTTCAAGAATGTTTATAGATGACTTTCACAGCTGTTAGCCGCGCCCACTTTTAGACACCTGCCGGCATTGGCATCCATATTGGATTACGTTTGTTCATTTTTAGCATTACGTATGTATAGATATATATGCATATAAAAAATAAAATTTCTATGTACGTATATTGCAATTTGTAAAGATGCACACGATTTATTAATAATATACACAGACAGTGTATCTGTGTGCCTCATGAAGTTATATGAACTTACGTATGAAATATATGAGCTCCGATCTTACCGGTACGCCGTACTTTGTAGATTCGTTATGTAGCTGGATTCTATAGTTGAAGACTTAACTTAAATTAATTATACTCGTTCAGTAAGTCTTGAGGACCTGCAACACTAGTCTAGTCGTAGTTTAATGCTTCAATACACAAAGACTGTAAAGGATTCAAATACAAACCTTAAGTCTTAAACTATAGGCTAGTGCAAAAGGCCAAAACTTTCAATATTTTTTTGTGTACAGATCTATGTATATTCCAATAATTTGACTCTGTTTGGAGAAATTTGACCTTAATCTGCATTACGGAAATGGCAGAAGTTTTGCAATTACTAATTTCATCAACCCATTAAAGCTTGCCAACAATAGGCCTATCTTATATTTCGATTGCTAATTAAATACATAAGTACAAAATAAAACAGAAACACGTACATCGTGAGGACAGATTTTTGTTCCATTTTTCTTAATTCCACTCATGGAGTCCAAATTTCTGCCATTTCTGCCAATTAGCCTGTCCCATGCAGGCATTAATTGACAGAAATGGCAGAAATGCTGAAATTACGTGTAACAAAGCTTTCAAGAACCATCATATCCATTGCCAGTTCATTAACCTGTAAGAAAGAGCCCATGTCCATATGCCAGACACAATTTTATACCAAATTAAGATGAAAAACTGCTTAAAGATACATACAGTCATGGCCAAAACCGATTAGATAAATACACTAAACTTGCCATACATTAATCTGTAGCGCCAGACGTGCTAAAAGTAAAGCAACTACTGTTTATGTTTATTAAATGTCAATGTACTACATACATATTTTCACTAGTCTCAGTATCTGGTGTGCCTTCCTTTGTTTGCAATGACTGCTTTAATCCGGTCAGGCATGGAATGCACAAGATTGCGACAGTACTCGGGTGTTATTTCGCTAGTCCGCACTCGCTTAATTGCTTTAATAAGTTCTTGTTCAGATGACGGATTCATTGCTGCTACCTTCTGTTTCATGCAAACCCACAGTTTTTCAATAGGATTGAGATCTGAGAGGGACCCAGGCCAAGGTCCAAGGACCTCCACACCTTGTTCTGTGAGCCAGTTGGTAACAATGGCTGACGGATGGCAGGGCGCTCTATCATGCTGAAATATTGAACAGTTAAGCAATTCCATGTTTAACAATAGTTTATCTTGCAAAACTGATAGATATTTGTGTCCGTTGATCGAAGTATTTTTCGGCATAAACCATAGGCCACCTCTACCAGTTCCTGAGAAGCTCCACAGACCATTATTGTTGGTGCTTGCCGCACAGACGGTATCACATAGCGGGTGTTATACCGTTGATTTGCTGGACGCCGCACGTTTCTGATGTAGGATCTGAACTGCGAGAACGTTGATTCGTCCGAAAAGAGAGCTTTCGTCCAATTATCACACGTCCAGTGACGGTAGATTCTACAGAACCTCAGGCGATCCTTGATATTCTTGGCGGTCAGGCGAGGTTTCCTTGCTGGGCGTCGCGATGGTCGGTTGAATTCAGTTAGAAGACGTCTTCTCACAGTCCTGCCACTTACTGCTGATCGTGCTTGAGAAGCAATTTACGCTGATGACCAGGTTGAATGCGCTGTAGCAACACGTCGGACTTTTCTGTCAGTGCGAGGCGAGGTGATGCGCGGACGTCCAGACCTTCTGCGAGACTTATAGCACCTCAGTTCATTCATTCTCGCTATAGCTCGAGTCACTCTCGACTTGGCTATGTGTTAACGTCTAGCTACCTCACTATGAGACCTGTTCTGCTCATGCAGTACCACAATTTGTGCACGCTTTATAGGAGAAGTTTCTTTGGATTTTCCCATTGTGCTGATACAATTTCAAATCTATTACCTTATGAGTATAATATTGTATGCAAAATGTCAAAAACTAAGTTGTTTTGCTACTACAAGGGAATTCTAGTGATAATTCAATAAATGGCTTAACTCCTGTCCTATACTGTGAACTATTCAAGTCGATTTATCAAATGACCAGTAGGAGAGAGATACATACATAAGCTGGGCTGCCAAAAGAGGGCGTAAGTACCAAATAGTGAACCAGAGTTCAGTTACGTAACAGACAATAACTTCCTAACAACCAACAAGTTACTTGACGGTCACTGGTGAAGTCTACAGCTACGCTTGAACAGTCTCTGGCTAGACGTGTGCAAACTGGAATATTTACCTTGCCTGGTTCACAGAGGGTGTATCATGCCAGACACTAATCACTCAAGCAAATAATCATTGTATTAATCAAACAAGTGTATTTAGTAACAAGTGACAGACCAGCATCTTGTTTCTAGTGATTACCGATTTTCACTTGGGAAATATTGTTACTAAGGCACATTATACAAATTTTTAGTGAATAATGCTCATCGGTGCTAAACTTTTGGCCATGACTGTATATAGCCGTGTATTATATAGAGTGTATTATATAGAGTTTACACGTTCATTGCTGAACTTACTAAAGTAACTTCAGCAATGAACGTGTTTTGCTTTATAGCATGTGAAACTTTTCAAGTCATGGAAAAAGTGCAAATTTAGTCAATTTTACGTATATCCTGTCCACTGTATCGACTAACATGTAAGAGACGTAAGTCTCTCTATTCTAAAACTTAGATTACACTTAACTTTACTATCCTAGTTCCCGAAGTCGTGTAGACTTAGTACAGCCATAGAATAAAGAAAAACAATTTTAAAGATCTTTGAGTACAGCAGTTCTATCAATCGTAATTAAAGACGGTCGTGATTTCATACCTAATCATACACACCCCCAAATTGTAAGGGAAAAGATACAAATATTTATAAGTTGATCTAACTTTTAGCCAAATTATCCAATACTTTTACTTAATGTTATATTCTACTTTCTTTTGCTGTAGACTGATTTTCTGGATTTTGCACCTTTTTACCTTCTTTTTGCTCGCCGGCTTGATTTTGACTAAATGGTGCTCGATGTAAAAAATTAATGACTGTAGAACTCTAATTGTTGTTATTATTATTATTATTATTATTATTATTATTATTATTATTATTATTATTATCATCCGAGTGTTATATCGTTTTCAAACAGTCAGAAATGTTCACATCAAGTTTCATTTTGGTCCAATTTATTTCGGATTGCTGTCATTACTTTCTTTCCATTATTGTTATTATTATTATTATTATTATTATTATTATTATTATTATTATTATTATTATTATTACTTGATGGCAAGCTCTTATGCTCAACGAGTTCAATTTTTCAGCTGGTAGTTGGTAACGAAACATTTTTGTTGTTGTCAAGATAAACAAGAATGGTGGCATTTTTTTCTATTATATTTTAATATTAACTTCATACTACATTTCTGCTGTTAAATTTTTACTGTCACTTTTGCTCTTACGTAAAATCTATGTTAGGGAATTCTTAACAGCGTTTGCTTTGTCTACTGCATTTTTCGTAAAGAAATTCTAGATCACTTTAGTCGTCTTAGCTTTTGCGTTTCTTCGTTGTTGTCATGGACTACAGTAATATTCTAATTTATCTTCTAGCAGTGATATTTTGCATGTTATATAAATATTTATAAGCTAAGTTACACTTGACATCCTGGTTTTATTTGACTGATTGATTGATTGATCTAGCCTAATCACAAGATCCATTGATTCTGATTGGGACCCAGTAGATATAATTAATATATTTTACCACTATTGAGTGATTACTTGATTACGGATTGCTCGATTGATTGATTAATTGACTGGCCAATTGACCGACGGATTGATTAATTTATTGATTTATTACTATATCGAATGATTGATTGACTAATTGACTGATTAATTGATTAACTGCTTAATTGATTAATTGACTGATTAATTGATTAACTGATTGGCCAACTGATTGATTGACTGATAAATTGGCTGGTTGATTGATTGACTGACTGGTTGTTTGATTGGCTGATGGACTGACTTATTGACTGACTGTTTTATTGACTGGTTAATTGATTGACTAATTGACTGACTGATTGATTGGCTAATTGATTTACTGATTGACTGTTTGATTGACTGATTGAATGTTTGATTGACGTATTGATTGATTGACTGACTGACTGACTGATTAATTGATTGATTGACTGACTGATTAATTGACTGATTGATTGACTGACCTAGGCTACATTCAAGAAGACGACGGCTGGTACTGCACAGAAGAAGAAGTCCGCTCTGAAGCCTGACCTCTCTGAGGAGCAGAAACAAGAAGTGAGGGAGGCCTTCGACCTCTTTGATGCTGATGGAACTGGAACTATTGATACCAAAGAACTAAAAGTAACTTGATATTTATAGTCATTGTATGTTATTATTACTATATATGATTTGTCGTTATATATTAGTATTACTATATATGATTTGTCATTATATGTTATTATTACTATATATGATTTGTCGTTATATATTAGTATTACTATATATGATTTGCCGTTATATATTAGTATTACTATATATGATTAGTCATTATATGTTATTATTAAACTGGGATTTAAGGGAAGATGATGATGATGATTATATAATATTATATATATGATTAGTCATTTATCTTTCTTATATGTAGTCTATAGCCTCAGTGTTATTAGGCTGAGTGTCAGCTTTTGAAGGCGTGTGCAAGTAACAATGCACCACCATTTAGAAACATGATTACTTAATATCATTCTCTGGTGAAAGTGATATATTTTCAGACTACACTGTAGAGAGCTTTGAAGGTCAAGGAAGATAGAGTAATGGAGTTATGGGCAGAGATTTATAAGTGATCTTTAACTGTCTCTGACTAGCCATTAAAATATAATACAAAATATATTTTAATTTGAAAGATATTATCTAACCATTATTCATAACATTTTACATTAGAGCGTTATGTTATAACAATCTTGTCACAGGTGGCTATGAGGGCTCTGGGATTTGAGCCGAAGAAAGAAGAGATCAAGAGAATGATCTCAGAGGTGGACAAGGAGGGAACAGGTATGACTGGAATTTTACTTTGAATATATAACTAATATTTTCTATAACTAATATTTATTAAACTTATCGCTACAGAAATGCAATGAACATAACAAGTGGCGGCAGATTTGAATTGTCTCTCCTTGAATTGCCCCACTGGTGGCAATCTTGAGTTGTTTGTGCTGCCAAATTGCTGATAAAAATAAATGAAAATAAGTGAACCCGCTTCAGTTGTGTATCTAACGATGCGGATTCTTTTCCACCTCTTCTAACTAATAGTGAATGCTCTTACCTCTAGTTTATAAAACTGACAGATGGCAGCATTGATACTACTGAATATGCACATGGGTGAATAATGAAGAAGATTGCTAAGCTAGAGTCTCTACTGTCCTAATATACTGTCGTTTGTTTTGTATGTACATCTATGTTTCGTATATGAGGCAGTATAGTCTTAACTCTCTCTGTTAATAAGAGCATTCTCTGATGACTATTGTCATCACTATTACTCATCACTATTGTCCACCTGTGTTGGCTGAAGCCTGTGTCGATGTCGGTAAGATACTCGACTGCGGATCAGTATATGCAGGAATCAAATCCTGGCCACACCTGTCACTGACATCGCTTTTGAGTGAGGAAAGTGACGTTAACATTAGCTTTAACACCTTTAGTTATAAATAAATGCATATTATCAGACACTAATTATCAGTGTATGTTTGTGACCCAGGCACCCTGGACTTCAATGATTTCCTCGCGCTCATGACAACCAAGATGAGTGAGAAGGACTCGAAGGAAGAAATCCTTAAAGCTTTCCGTCTCTTCGACGATGACGAGACAGGAAAGATCTCGTTCAAGAACCTCAAGAGAGTCGCCAAAGAGCTCGGAGAAAACCTTACTGATGAGGAGCTGCAGGTGAGCTTATGATGATGAAGATGATGATGATGTGAAGATGATGATGAGGATGATGATGATGATGATGATGATGATGATGATCATCATCATCATCATCATCATCATCATCATCATCATCATCATCATCATCATCGGTCAATAAATTAATTTACACTTTATTACTTATTCGTCATCTTCTTCCCGTTAATCCCAGTTAGCTAGGTTTGGGATATGTATTGAACTTCTCCACTCTTCTTTGTAACATACTATATCATCAGTAATCTCTTCCATTCGTTTTAGGAATGTTCGAAACAATTTCAGAAGCCTAGGCGCTCACCAACCGAATGTCCTCTGTGACGTTGGTTTGGATCTTAGCGCTTTGTCGCCTTTTACGACACGTGCAGTCCATGGTTGGTCTATTCTTCCTCAATCCGGATGCACAAAGGTGATGATAATAGTGATAATCATGTGTTTTATGTGTTTTGCAATTGTATGATGTTAATAATCTTATTAATAATCATGTGTTTTATGTGCTTTGCTATTTTGTGAAATTTTGTGATAGTCTGGATCTACCTTTGATTAATTGATAATTTGACAGGATGATTGAATACTGATTGAGTATAGGAGCTGATTATCATAACAATTAATCGACTGATTGTTTTAAAGATTGATAGATTGATTAAGTGACTGATTGATTGACTGGTTGATTGATCGACTGATTAATTGATTGATTGACTGACTGATTGACTGATAGATTGATTGATTGAATGAATAACTGATGGATTTATTATTTGACTGGTTGATTGATAGATTGACTGATAGATTTATTGATTGGCTGGTTGATTGACTGATAGATTTATTGATTGACTGGTTGATTGATAGATTGACTGATAGATTTATTGATTGACTGGTAGATTGATAGATTGACTGATAGATTTATTGATTAACTGGTACACTGATCGACTGATTGATTGATTGATTGACTGGTTGATTGATTGACTGGTAGATTGATCGAGTGACTGACTGATTGATTGATTGATTGACTGACTGATTTACTGATTGATTGATTGTAGGAGATGATAGACGAGGCAGACAGAGATGGAGATGGTGAGATCAACGAGGCAGATTTTCTGAGGATAATGAAGAAGACAAGTCTATACTGAATCAGCGTTGAATACATCATAACTGAGGATAGATATGATGGGATAATGGGATCAGAACTGAGATTAGTCCTGAGCTAATCTATGCTTAGAGTCAATGGAAGAGTAAAATCTGTGATTGGAGTTGTTAATCTAAGATTAAAGATATTAATCTTGGGTTAAAGCTAATATAAGATAAGAGTCTTTCCTACAGCTTAAATCTTATCATCACTTAAGAGGCTGAGGTAAATTGGTCAGAAAATTCTTCAACTAAAATTCTCTATACTTAGTTGTCTGCAGGCGTATAAAGTCAGCTGTCTACACTAGTCGTGGTGTGAGATTATCTGTTGATGTGTACAAGTTAGTAGACATACAGCAATACAATTTAAATTTAATTCTTCCATGCACTGATGCATAGTTAGAACGACTGAAAATATATACTCTTACTAATTTCCTTTTAGAATTCTGTTAGATATAGGTTGACATTTTTAAATTCTCAGTGATATAAGGAAATGTTTATGGTTTTTGGATAAATTTAATCGTTCGATGTTGAGATGGATAATAAACATTGATCAGTGAAGAGGGAGCATTGAACTAACCAGGCGAGTACTCTGTTAACTTGTCAGGCCTACAAACAGTATTTATGATAGATAGTTCAAGTGTAAGTGGAGTAATTGATGTATTACATTCCGCCATTTGTTCATGTTACAGTATTGATTTATGCCTCATGCATTCAATTATTAAATGTTTGTGAGTGTGTGAAATATGGGTGTTGTAGTTTCTGTTATAAATCTATTTATTTCTTGTTGTCTTTATAAAGCTATTGTAACATCATTTTGCATTGGATATATGAACTTCTATGGAAACTCTATTCCCATGTTTTATCAGAGACACTGAAGAATGTACCAACCGCTAACTGCACGCGTTGTAAGATTAAGACTAGGCAAGAACAGAGGAAAGCAACAGGAAACCACTTAGAAACCATATGTTTCCTAAGCTAAGTATGGATGTGGCATTAACTGGATTAACTTGTTAATCTATCTGTATACTTGTTGTACTATCTATATCTCTAGCTAACCTATCTATATCTACAGCTAACCTATCTATATCTCTAGCTAACCTATCTATATCACTAGCTAACCTGTCTATATCTCTAGCTAACCTATCTATATCTATAGCTAACCTATCTATATCTCTAGCTAACCTATCTATATCTACAGCTAACCTATCTATATCTCTAGCTAACCTATCTATATCTCTAGCTAACCTATCTATATCTACAGCTAACCTATCTATATCTCTAGCTAACCTATCTATATCTACAGCTAACCTATCTATATCTACAGCTGGCTATCTATATCTCTAGCTAACCTATCTATATCTCTAGCTAACCTATCTATATCTCTAGCTAACCTATTCTGTATTCTGCTAGATGTGTGAACTAAAATGCATGTTTTGTGTTAAGGAGATTGTATTGCATCATATAATACCTGCTAGAGATTTATCCAGATATTCTGCACATTGCATCAGATGGCAGTGGTGTAGCCAGTATTCTATCAATGGGATATGTGCGGGATTCAAATCCCGGGCTCACCCGTCCCTGACGTTGCTTTCGAGTTAGGAAACTGACGTTAACCTTAGCTTTTCTTTTCTTGTTTTTAATGGGGGGTCACTTTAATCTTGTGGAGGAACACACTTTGTACATTTAAGAAGAAAGAAGAAATATGTTCTATTACACAAAGTTTCACAAAATTCACGGAGTAATCACAACAATGAACGTGTGACAAATAAAATTAAGTAAGCGTTATCAGAATCTTAGTCATAAGTGCAATACGTCCTGTAAGTACAAAATAAAACAACAACAAAAAATTACACACTTATACGTTGTGTTTATACAAAATATAAGTGGAACATAACATATAATATAACATAACATTTCGTTGCTCTCCACACATTTACTACACTTATATGTTGTGTTTACTAAAATGTTATAAGCCATCCCCCTCTCGCTACGCCCCTGTGTAGTACAGTGTCAGATGACTTCTGTTGACTGTGGTTTGTCTTTGCTGACGCCTGAAAGTTGTGCATTCGATTTTTATGCTGGTTTCTGATATTCTCTGTGTTTCTGATTTGCTATGAATTGATGCAAATAAAGATTATTTCTGTTTTACTCGTTGACTTTTTTCTTCTGCTTAATTCAATTCTCGACAATATGTACAACAGGCTCACTCTCTCTCTTTCTCACTCTCTCTCTCTCTCTAAACAATCATGCTCTCTCTCTAACGGCAGGTCCATGTCACATGGTTCTTGGTTCTTCCAATCAATTCTAACTTCAGACAGCCTTTTCATTTCTATACACGAATTTGTTATTAAATTATCGCATATCCAACATTCCATGTCTCTGTCTTCCTCTATGAAAAACATGTCAGAAACGTAAATAACATAACATAACAGTTCTGAGTTAGAAAGCAAATTACCGCTTGTTTAAGACTCAGTAAAATATCAGAGAATTTGAACCCTGCTTCACTGATTCACCCAGAGTCAGATACCTTGTCACTGTGCTATCCACTTAGAATTATTCCATCATTCTAGAGATATAATACCACCCCTCTCACTCCAGGATTTCAATTCACCACGGATATCCAGGCACTCGAGTGTGTGGGAGGCCCAGGGTCGTGGTCCAGATAGTACAACCTCCGTGCACTGATGACCGCTAGACTTGTGGTGGAAAGGGGGGCTCAGTGCTTTTTAAAGTAAAGTAAATTAGACCATTTTCGTATAACCAGTCCAGCGAATGTCCGAGATTTTACTCTCAGATCAGCGCGGCTGGGATTCGAATCCACGAGGGTTCAATTCACCTCAGGCTCTGTCATTTAAAGCTTCATGACCTTACCCCTACGCTACTGAATCATTTGTTTGAACTCATGAAGTTTAACGTCTGTTTCTTCTGTCACAAGAGATCTGTCAGAACCTGTTCGGGTTAGGATTTGAAACCAGCACCTCATACTTCTCGGGCAAACTTGCTCTCCACTGGACCATCAGTTCTCTTTTAGGCCTATAGGATGCAATCCCTGCACCTCTTTATTATTTCAATAAACGGTTGATATTGATGACAACCATCATCCATGACAATCTGATCATATTTGTCGAGGAAGACTGAACCTGTGCGGAGTCCTTGACTCTCTATACTAAACAGACCAGCTAGTATACCGCTTCTCTCTTTCTCTCTCTCTTTCTCTCTGTCTCTTTCTCTCTCTCTCTCTTTCTCTCTCTCTCTCTCTCTCATTGAATCTCTTTATCTCTCTATCCCTCTCATTGAATCTCTTTATCTCTCGCTCTCTCTCTCCTCTTTCTCTCCTGCATCCCACATTATATCTCTATCCGTATCTCTCTCTCTCTCTCTCTCTCTCTCTCTCTCTCTAAACACTGTATAGATAGTAAAAATAATGATAGCCATTGTATGGCATGATATTGTATTGCATGATATTGTATTGCATGATATTGTATTGCATGATATTGTATTGCATGATATTGTATTGCATGATATTGTATGGCATGATATTGTATGGCATGGTATTGTATTGCATGATTTTGTATTGCATGATTTTGTATTGCATGGTATTGTATTGCTGAATGATTTTATAATTAATTCGAATGTCGACTTGAAGAGGAAAGCAGATGATAGAAATATATATGGTGGAGTTGCGTACCGTGGACCTGCCAATAGGCAGTTCACTAGAGAAACAGAGAGATTACCTTTGCTATACTCACTCACTGACTTATTTAAACATTATTAAATCTCGACTTGATTTCATGATAATTTAACAGTTTTAACTTAATTTTTCTTTCGTTTGAATAGCTTCACATATAATCATGTCTTAAAGTTAGGGTTTGGGACATCAGTAGAATTACCTTTAGAACTAGAAGATGTTTTAGACTTACGAAGACTGTTGTTGATGTCAAATGAGGTCGCTATCTAAGGGTTGTTGATATAAGGTTGGATGTAGCAGGTAGCCTGTGTATTCTGGCTAGAGAGAGAGAGAGAGAGAGTCGTGTGCAGTAGTGGCTGATGATACAGAGCTGTGTAGTCGATGTGATCCACGAGATATAAAGATAAACATTAAGATAAAGTAGTAACAGTACTATTATCACAGAACTGTAGACAATACTATTATTATTATAGTACTGTAGATTAATACTATTGGAACTATTATAATACTGTAGAAAGAAGTAGCCCTAATGGGGAAATCGTACGTCTGATAAATAAAAACAGGAGATGGAGAAATAATACGTGTAAGAGAAAAGTAGTAGCACTAATAGAGAAATAGTATACCTAATAAAAGAAGTAGAAGGCCTAATAGAAGAACTAGTAGGCCTACGCCAAATATAGAAATAGTATGCCTAATAGAGAAATAAGAGGTCAAATTGCGAAATAGTAGGCCTAATAGCGAAATAGTGAATTAAATCTATGCACGAGGTGAGTGATTTTCTCTGTGATATTCACAATAGTCTCTGTGTCTCGATATATTGGCATCGATATAATATTCTGTGAAAATGGTTGTTATAGGTCTATATAGCTGTGAATTCAACTGAACTAATGTAAGCCTTGAGTATCGTAAACTCGAGGAATGGATGCGTTGATAACTAGGCAGGAACATACCAGCATATCGATATGTTATAGTTAAATTTAAATGTTTAATTAAGTTATAGTTTTGTTCGCTGGTGCTATAGATTCAATGTTAGCTGCTGAATGAGAAAGTCAATGAGAGAATATAGGCCTCTACTCTTTCTCTCTCTCTCTCTCTCTCTCTCTCTCTCTCTCTCTCTCAGGGCAAAAAGTTGTGCTAGTTGTCTTATTTTTTTGCGGATCTGAATCCACAAAATATTCTTAAGTACACGAATTTTTCCTACCATTTGTCCGGGACAGAGTTCAATTTTTCTACTTTTTCCATGCACCTTTTCTACCCTTGTATAAAGAGCGGTTGTCTTTATCAACCGTCTTGCTGAGTCACATTCTTTTACTCTCTCTCTTGGTGCACAGTGCACTTGCCTACTGGCAGGTCCATGGTATATAACTCCTCCACTCTTCTTTGTCTTCCGCTTTCCTTTATCTATTATGTATTTGTCCACATATGAGTGGGTCTTTAAATCATCTAACATACCCAATCTTGGCCTGCCTCTGCCTCTGTATTCTTCCATTCTGACTTCTATGACCTCTTTTAATAGACCTTCCCCCTTAGAATGTGTCCTATCAAACTCTTCTTCCTATTTCTTAATACATTTATCAACTGTCTATCTGTGCCAACTTTCTCCAGAACTTTCTTTGGGTCCAACCCAGCAAATCTAACACCTGGGAGGGGCCGGAGCCATTTCCAGCCTTGACTCTAGTCTGGTGGAGTCACTTCACTCCAGTCTGGTGCAGTCACTTGACTCCAGTCTGGTGGAGTCACTTGACTCCAGTCTGGTGGAGTCACTTGACTCCAGTGTGGTGGAGTCACTTCACTACAGTCTGGTGGAGTCAATTGACTCCAGTCTGGTGCAGTCACTTCACTCCAGTCTGGTGCAGTCACTTCACTCCAGTCTGGTGGAGTGACTTCACTCCAGTCTGGTGCAGTCACTTGACTGCAGTCTAGTGAAGTCACTTGACTGCAGTCTGGTGCAGTCACTTGACTGCAGTCTGGTGAAGTCACTCCAGGTGTCGCTTTGTTTATCAGCCTGTGACGTCACTGCTCTATTTCCAGACCTTCCATCCACCGCTCTGACGCAGATCACTCCAGGCTATCTTCCTGTCTCTACTAGTGACAGAGCTGATATAATAGTAACTTAAGTAATAGTATATAAATCCCCGTGTAATATAGTGATAACCATAGTGGTGATGATAACGATAATAATATTAATGTTAATAGTAGTAATAGTAGTAATAGTAGTAATAGTAGTAATAGTAGTAATAGTAGTAATAGTAGTAATAATAATAGAAGTAGTAGTAGTAGTAGTAGTTGTTGTTGTTGTTGTAGAAGTAGTAATAATGAAACTAAAGCTAGAGTTAACGTCGGTTTTCTCACTCTAATGCGATGTCAGTGACTGGCGAGCCCAGGATTTGAACGTACACACGCATACAATCAGACATATATACAAAGTCACACGTACACACACACACACACAGTCAAGTGCAGATGATATTTTTTCAAGAACGATTAGAGAGAGTTGTCCACGATGTTCTCGAGTACTCTGTGCTATCATACCAACCCCCAGGCTTTAATTATCTCATAATAAGCTCTGCCACATGCTTGCAGTGCTTCAAGGGTTTGACTAAACAATCAAGCGAGAGAAATAAAAACTAGAAACAACAATAACCATATTACATTTGTCGTTTACGATTACATCTAGCACCCTGAAGCCAAAACCAAACCGATGAGCAGAGGCATATCAAATTCAGGCGATGTGTCATTGAAAAGTATGTATTCTCTCTCTCTCCCTCTCTCTCTCTCATATACAATTTCACAACTTACATAATCCAATTGGCGCAAGTTTTCTTTCAAAGGCGTTGCCACGAATGAAAACATATAATAAATAATTATTCCTTGCTCAGAGAGATATTCTATAAATTACAATTTATTTTTTAACTTCATATTATATATAATGAATCAGTTATTTTCAACTTCACCATCTAGTAGGTATATGTTCTAGAAGTGGGGTGGAGGTGTGTGTCAACCCTAACTACGCAATCTCGTGATGACATTAAGACTTCGAGTTGTTGTTGTTGCTTCTGTTATTATTGTTTTTGTTGCTGCTGCTGTTATACTTTGGAAGCGAAAGAGAATTACTTATCAGAGATCAATATAGGAGATAAAAGTATAGCAACTGAAAGTGATCAAATAGAGAAAGAGATATAACAGAGAAGAGATGGAACAGTGCAGAGATAAAACAGAGAAAGAGATAGAACACAGAAGAGATTGAGTAGAGAAGAAATAAAACAGAGAAAAAGATGAAACGGTAAACGGCTAATGTAAAGAGAGATGGATATAAATAGATTGAAGGAGATAATAATAATAATAAGAAGAAGAAGATAGGGAGATAGAGATGTGTAGAGTGAAATATGAAACAGGATATGCCTATAGTATTCACAGGAGATATACGGCATAGAGTATGCTAGATAGCAACAGAAAGATAGAGAAAAAGAGTGAGAGAGAAAGAAAGAGAGAGAGAGATGAGGAGCAAGAAGAATCAACAGAGACTGGTGTAAGATAAATGTACATGTAGATAATAGTGGACACATCTGCGCCATCTGTCTGTCACGTCATTCCTGTAGAATCTTCTCTCTCTCTCTCTCTCTCTTCATCTCTGTCTCTGTCTTTATTCCTGTCTCTGTCTCTATCTCTCTCTATACCTATCTATCACTCTCTTTCCCTCCCTCTCTCTGTCTATCTATTCATCTCTGACTCTATCTCATTATCTCTCTCCCTCTCTCAATCTATCTATCTATCTCTTCATTTCTATCTCTCTCTCTCTCTCTCTCTCTCTCTCTCTCTCTCTCTCTCTCTCTATCTATCTATCTATCTATCTATCTATCTATCTATCTATCTATCTATCTATCTATCTATCTATCTATCTATCTATCTATCTATCTATCTATCTATCTATCTATCTATCTATCTATCTATCTATCTATCTATCTATCTATCTATCTATCTATCTATCTATCTATCTATCTATCTATCTATCTATCTATCTATCTATCTATCTATCTATCTATCTATCTATCTATCTATCTATCTATCTATCTATCTATCTATCTATCTATCTATCTATCTATCTATCTATCTATCTATCTATCTATCTATCTATCCATCTATCTATCTATCTCTATCTATGTAATACGTATATACCGCTAGCACGCGATCTCGTAATTCGACAATAACAAATGAAAACTGGAATGTCTATTGAGTGCTGGAATAGTTTTCCAGTGACCTCTGAACCATCAGTGACTCACTGTGATGGGTCAAGCCCGTGATTTATCCGAGACACTTCAAAATAGACCAGAGGTTTACTGTGCGTGTCGAAATAGACGTCGTAGCAACTTGCTGAGGAAAACAATGGAAAATCACCTCAGAATGAATGTTTGCTCCAGTTTATAATTCAGTTTATAATTATATAGTTTATAATTTTATATACTCAATATGACAGTGTGAAAGAAGTCAGCTAGGAACATGTGTTTGCGACCTGCCATTTTACAGAGCACATCCTACTTCAATATTCCTGCTGGATAACCAAATACAAGTCCATTCTCGCATCTTACGAGTTGTGAATAGTTTGACCAATTTAACAGCTGTAAGTGCTCGTAAGGATCAACTAACATAGCTAGCGAGTACGCCTAAATGGACTCGATCAATACATCGAAGCTCATTATAAAGTCTCAAATCAGCTATCCAATCAGCTATCCAATCAGCTATCTAATCAGCTATCTAATCAGCTATCCAATCAGCTATCCAATCAGCTATCTAATCAGCTATCTAATCCGCTATCTAATCAGCTATCCAATCAGCTATCTAATCAGTTATCTAATCAGCTATCCAATCAGCTATCCAATCAGCTACCTAATCAGCTATATATTCATCTATCTAATCAGCTATCTAATCGGCTATATATTCATCTATCTAATCAGCTATCTAATCGGCTATATATTCATCTATCTAATCAGCTATCTAATCGGCTATATATTCATCTATCTAATCAGCTATCTAATCGGCTAGGTTCTAGTTAACTTTTAAACTACATTGATAGTAGAGTTACTCATTGGTGAGCTCTCAGGTATTATCTGGCAGCTGGTTTATGCCTTGGCCCCGCAGTACTAGAGAGCACCGCTAGTTGAGTGCGGTGCATGCTGGGAGATTTTAGTTGAGAGGAAACCATAAAGAGAGCCTGGACTCCGTATCGGCAGATTTGCAATGTAAATGATTTCCTACATTACTTTTGGACAGTCTCTCCAGGCACCTCCACTCTTCCACCGAGTCCACAGGATCTAGTCAAACAATCGAGAGGTGGTCTGGATCCTGGGAGAGCTGGAGGAAGTAGCCGGGGTGGAGGTGATGGATATTCCTGGAAGTGAGAAGAGGATAGGATCCTGATAAAGTGGTATCTCTACCTGGAATTAACTTGATATGTAAATGGAAAAGAGTAGAAGTTTATTTATATATTATCTGTTTAATTAGCTAATTTGTTAGTTAATTAGTTAGTTAGGTAGTTCGTTAGGTAGTTAGTTAGTCGATTTGTTTCTAGGCTAGATATTTATTTGTATTTCACTTAATCAGTAATTAAGTCAGTCAATCAATCAGTTAGCCAGTTAATAAATCAACTAATCAGTCAGGCAGTCAGTCAATCAGTTAGTCAAACAGTCAGTCAGGTAATCAATCAGCCAGTCAATTAGTCAATCGATCAGTCAGTCAGGCCGGCAATCAGTCAGTTAGTCAATCAGTCAGTCAGTCAATCAATCATTCAGCCAGTCAATCAGTCAGTTAGTCAATCAAACAGTCAGTCAGTAGTCAGTCAATTAGTCAATCAATCAGTCAGGCAATCAAAAAGTCAGTCAATCACTGACAGTCAGTCAGGCAGTAAGTTTGACCGGAGAGATAATGTTAAAGCGTATCTAGCAGTATTGTCAGTCACACAGCTCCATTGCTACATCGTTCAGCTGTTCAATGCTGTTGGTCGATATATTAGCACAGCACCAGTGCTACATCGTTCAGCTGTGTTCAGTACTATTGGTCGATACATTAGCACAGCACCAGTGATACATCGTTCAGCTCTGTTCAGTGCTGTTGGTCGATCCATTAGCGTAATTGTCTGACATCAGCAGCGATGGACTGCAGAGAAATATAATGCGTTTATTCGCTTATGAGATAATCGTGAATGCCGTCCATCTCTCTCTACCTCTCTCTGTCTCTCTCTCTCTCTCTCTCTCTCTATCTATCTATCTATCTATCTATCTACCTACCTACCTACCTACCTACCTACCTACCTACCTACCTACCTACCTATCTACATATCTACCTATCTACCTATCTACCTATCTATCTACCTATCTACCTATCTATCTATCCTATCTATCTATCTATCTATCTATCTATCTATCTATCTATCTATCTATCTATCTATCTATCTATCTATCTATCATATCTATCTATCTATCTATCTATCTATCTATCTATCTATCTATCTATCTATCTATCTATCTATCTATCTATCTATCTATCTATCTATCTATCTATCTATCTATCTATCTATCTATCTATCTATCTATCTATCTATCTATCTATCTATCTATCTATCTATCTATCTATCTATCTATCTATCTATCTATCTATCTATCTATCTATCTATCTATCTATCTATCTATCTATCTATCTATCTATCTATCTATCTATCTATCTATCTATCTATCTATCTATCTATCTATCTATCTATCTATCTATCTATCTATCTATCTTTTTGTAAGCATCCTATGTAGGTATTTAGTAAGCCCTGGAAGCATCCTATGTGGGTACTAGGAATAGAATAATGTGGTGTAGTGTGGAGTAATGTGGAGTAATGTAATCATGGACAGGGATCGCTACTGACGGAGATATGGATAATAAATGTTATTCCAATAACTCGGGTGTAAACATTAAACTCGTTCCATCTGTCTCTGCTCTATCCAGTCTTCCATCGGTTCATTTAGTTCTGGAGTGTTTGTATTTTCACTGGATTGTATGGATTACAAGCTTGCATAGATTACATAGTTTACATAGATTGCATATATATATATATATCATAGTTTACATAGATGATATTGTTTACATAGTTTACATAGATGATATTGTTTATATTACATACATTGCAAGCAGTGTTACTTGCTGATTTAGTAGCCGTTACTTCCATTGACTAATTTGGCTGTTAACACAGGGAGGGGTTTTTACGCCAGAGGGAGCAAGTTTGTAGTGTGTGGGGGTTGTTTATGGGGGGGGGGGGGTGCAAACAAATTTTGCTCTGATTACGGGAGACACTTGTGGCCATCAATTCTAATCTTATTCCTGATTCTCTTCGATCCTCCTGTCCCATAGCATTACACACGAGCTACCTCTCTGTAGTGTCCTAGCTATTCCTCTCTCTCTCTCTCTCTCTCTCTCTCTCTCTCTCTCTGTCCCTCTAGTGACCTACCTCCTCCTCTCTCTCTCTCTCTCCCCCTCTCTCTCTCGCTCTATCTCTCTCTCTTTATCTCTCCATCTCTCTCTCTCTCTCTCTCTCTCTCTCTCTATCGCCGCTTGGACTCATGTAGATCAGCTGACACTGGATCAGGATTGATCGAACAGGACTCTGTAGATCAGCTGACACTGGATCAGGATTGATCTAACAGGACTCTGTAGATCAGCTGACACTGGATTAGGATTGATCTAACAGGACTCTGGAATCCTCTCCTATGCAGAGAGATAGATAGAGATATTCTATGATATTCTTGTCATAGGATGTCAGGTTGATCTCTATCAGATATTATCAATTCTTATCATCTCAGCTGATTGGAAGTATCCCTTGCTATCAGTCCTTATCAGACTCCATCTGTCAGACAAATTATCAACCTATCTACTATTTCTAAAGCTGATTCTGCTGCTGCTACTATTAATACAGCTGTCGATACTGCTACAGCTACATGTACTACAGCTGCTACAGCTACATGTACTGCAGCTGCTACAGCTACTTCTATTCTGCTGGCACTATTGTTATACTGCTGAGTCAGCTGCCTTACTGCTCAGACAGCTGCTCTCAGACAGCTGCTCTCAGACAGCTGCTCTCAGACTGCTGCTCCCAGACAGCTGCTCTCAGACTGCTGCTCCCAGACAGCTGCTCTCAGATAGCTGCTCTCAGACAGCTGCTCTCAGATAGCTGCTCTCAGACAGCTGCTCTCAGATAGCTGCTCTCAGAGATGTGAAGAGATGAGAAGAAATGTGAAGCTGCGTTGTGTGAGTACTGGCTGGTGGAATGATACTTGACGAAGTCTCTCCACCTATGTCATTCCATCTTCACAACCGCTTCACACTCACTTCCCGTTATCTCTCTCTCTCTCTCCCTCTCTCTCCCTCTCTCTCTCTCCCTCTCTCTCCCCCCTCTCTCTCTCTTTCCCTCTCACTCTCTCTCTCCCTCTCTCTCTCTTTCTCCCTCTCCCTCTCCCTCTCCCTATCTCTCTCTATCTATCTTCTTTCTATCTCTCTCTCTCTTTCCCTCTCACTCTCTCTCTTTCTCTCTCTCTCTCTCTCCCTCTCTCTCTCTCTATCTATCTATATCTCCCTCTCTCTCTCCCTCTCTCTCTCTCTCTTTCTTTCTCTCTCTATCTATCTCTCCCTCTCTCTCTCTCTCTCTCTCTCTCTCTTTCCCTCTCTCTTTCTCTCTCTCTTTCTCAGCACTTCTCATTGTAAGTGTTGTGAGAAGTATTCTAACACTAAGCATCTCTTAGATAAACTCAATCTTCTAGAGATGGTCTATATCTCTATAATATCTCATAGATAACTTCAGATCTCTATAATATCTCATAAAGATGTTCAACATCTACCATATCTCTATTTTATCTCATAGAGATGTTAAATATCTCTATGATATCTCATAGAGTACTCGATATCTCTATATTATCTCTTAGAGATGCTCAATATCTCTGTAATATCTCTTAGAGACTCGGTATAAATTGTTTCACTGTTTTCTCACGTCACACACAAGTGCTCACACAACATTGCTAGCGGCTAATAGCAGCTGTTAAACACTCAGAGCTAACATCATCCATGATAATACCCGTGCTAATAGCAGCTGTTAAACACTCAGAGCTAACGTCATCCATGATAATACCCGTGCGAGGAGTGTTACGTGCCTCACGTAACACTCCTCGCGTCCTCTAATAGGCAAGTAACTCGTAATTACGGGTTATTATGAGCTGTTACTAGCAATATTACCAGAGTATTGCGAGTAATTACGAGCAATTACGAGTAATTATGACTAATTACGAGTAATTATGATCAATTACGAGCAATTACGAGTAATTAGGATCAATTACGAGTAATTGCGATCAATTACGAGCTATTACGTGCAATTACGAGTAATTACAAATGTAATACAATGAAAAGATAGACGGCAGCTATGCGTGGTTAAATAGCTAAATGTAATATTTCCAGGGAAAGTACTTCTCTCCGGAAATGAAAGACTTCATTCTTGTGGAATTTTACAGACTTATATTCTTCGTGATTTACAAAATCTCGCTTATAAAGTTATAAACAGCTTCCATTTTCTCTGACTTTACAACATATAGCTTTAAGACTAAATTTCCATAAAATGTCTCTCTCTCTCTCTCTCTTTCTATCTCTTAGTGCACTGCCCAATGGCATGCCCATAGTATTTAACGCCTTCACTCTTCTCTGTCTACAGCTTTTCTCTTCAAGTCCGCATACAATTGGATCTCATATAACAGATAATAAAAAGCAAAGCAAAGCTTTTAAAGTTTCTTTATAGCAGAAAATATCAGCTGATAACTCTGTTGTATACTTGTTTGTAGATAAATCATGTCTGTAGAAGACCCGTATAACTTATAACAAACCTTAAACCAGTGCATACATCTCACCTTACTATGTCAGAAATGTTTCAATCTGAAGACTCCATCAGAAGAAAGAGACAGCGATATAGAAGAAGTCACACTCTAGCTACCTTCCCCGCCCATCACCTGCCGGCAGCACATCGAGGGGGCCTCGACCCCTCGTGGACCAGGGAGGACGACTCCGGGCTAGCCTGGGGGGCAGGGCTCGGTCAGTCCAGCAGGGGAGCCTCCCATCGATCTCTGGACATCGATCCAGAGAGACCAGGATCTAGACCGGGGGCTGGTCAGACCGGATGTGGTCGCAGGCAGTCCCGGGGTTCCTCGGGGTCTCAGGAGTCACACGGGGGAGCCCTGGGAGCTGGGGGTGCCCGGGTGCCCTCAGGTACCTCACCGGGGGTGCCCGGGGTCGCTAGGGGGAGCGGTAAGAGGTTGGGTAGAACACCCAGCTCTCCTTCAGTGCTCTTCTCTAAGGTCAAAGAGCGAATCAAAGAAAAGGTAGGCTGAAAGTGGGCATGTAGAAATGGGTGTGACGGTGGTTTTGGAGCCTAAACTTTATCCAAACTTTAAATTTAAATTTAAGGCTAATACAAGACAATGACTTGTTCTTAATTCTATTTTAATTTTAGAAAATAAACTGTACTTAAAGAATTTTCTAAGTAAGTCTCTGCTGTTATGGACGACAGGGAAACATGAGAATAGTTTGTTACAGTTAATTCTACATGTATTGGTTGGTTGGACTAGCATTGAAGAGGTTTCAAATTTCCCGACTGAATTAGTGAAAATATATCTGTACACGTTAATTAAGCGCATAGAGTCGATGACCTTCAATGTTAACATCAGTCGTTGACAACACATGCTGTTTTCAACGTAATATTTTCATTCAATTATAAGTTAATTTCTCGACAGATAATTTAAGCAAAGCATATCTATATAGAATCCCTTTGAATTAAGTTATTACAGTGGAGTAATATTTCAAAGTAATAGCTGTTTTATACAGAGCTGTTATAATACAATTAATATGCTTCGCTTGTTAAACCATCCATCAGATAGAATACAGTGGATTCTTAGAATGAATACATTAAATCTCTCTCAAGTTCAAGTAAGTTTTGAAAAAAGAAGATCGTAATTTAACTAACAAACAAGTAGACAGACAGACAGGCGGACTGACTGACTCAGTCACTGACTAACTGACTCACTGATTTACTGACTCACTCACTCACTGATTGACTGATTAATTAATTGATTGACCCGTCACGGACAGAATGATTGATTGATTGACTGACTGATTGATTGATTGATCAATCGATCGAATAATTGATTCATTTATTCATTCTTTCATTCATTCATTCATTGACTAATTGATTGATTGAATGATTGACTGATTGATTGATCAGGTATTTGAGACCTCGGCGGAATGGCCGCACATGGCCGCTATAGTTCAGGAGCGGCGACAGAAGGCGGCTGACGCATTCGAGGCTCGGCTCTCACTGCGCCTGCAGGGCGGGCTCGACTCTGACGAGCCTGATCGACCCCGGCAGAAGCCTCCTCGGCGAGTCCGCATCCGCTCAGACCCCGCCTCGGCGCAGCGCCGGGTATCGACCTCCCCCGGGGCGCCGACCGGCGGGGCCTTCGACGTCGAGTCGGCGCGGATGGCGTTCAGACGCCGGTCGATCAGTGAGGACACGTACAACAGGGGCCCCGGGGTGGCGGGCGAGGCGGCGAGGGGCCGGAGCTCATCAGGGGCGAGCGAGCAGGGACCAGGGGGCATAGTGTGCTCTAACGATGACCTCAGGGCCATAGTCTGTCTGCATAGGAGGTTAGGCCTCGAGTCGTTTATATTTTATCTTGATAAGTGAATGTGATGTCATATTTCTTATCATTGGTCTTGATAAGTTTACTGATATGTTTCTTATCATATTTATTATCGTTCATGTTTTATAAATCTTGATAAATTTTCAGACATACTAACGTTAAATAAGTCTATATAACGATGTATAAGTTCAAGAATATACTTCTTATCATAACTCTTCATTAGTTTATCATGGAGGTATATCAAAATGTTGCCCTACTAAGTTGTTTAAATTAAATAGGCCAAAAAGTAACTAAAACATGTTAATGTGCGCCATTTCGTATTTCTACTTCCACAGGAGTCCAGTGTCCGGGGCAGGGATTAGATCCCGGAGCTCTGTGGACGGGACTGAACACTTTACTACTTCCTGTGAGTCCTTCCAGTCAGCATCACCTGTGACGTCACAACAGCATCATCATGACGTCACGATTACGTCACATAACGACGATCACATGACCAGCGACAGAGAGATAGGAAAACAACAAAAACAGCAACAACAAAAGCAACTACAGTCTAAGAGACAACAACAGCAGCAACAACAACAGAAGCAACGGAGTAGATCAGAAAGGCAACAGAATGGCAGCAGCGAAGCTTCCGTTCGTCGAATCTCCTCCTATCTAACCCAGCTGACGTCATCAAAATCTGATAAACACGTAGCGATGACGTCACTGAATTCAGACAAGCACTTTGCGATGACGTCACTGAATTCAGACAAGCACTTAACGATGACGTCACTGAATTCAGACAAACACTTAGCGATGACGCCACAGAACGTCATGGACGACGGAGAGCCTGAACGACAGGGTGTAGGGGTGAGAGAGGTAGTCTATGACGAGCAGGGACAGACCTGGGACATCTACGGGGCGGACTTCGACGCTGAGATCCTCGGTCAGGCCATACAGGCCCACCTCGAGGCGATCATTCGCCGGCGTCTCGACGGGCAGTGCCCGGGTGAGGGGACCTGGGTCCCCTCGGGAGTCGAGCCCCGATCCAGTGGTCGAGAGGCCGCCGAGGAAGGGTTTGTGGGGGATGAGTGTTTGTATGGGAGAGAGGGAGGAAGTGAAGGAGTGGGTGTGAGAGCTTTTGACTTTGTGATGAGATATCTGTGCTCAGTGCCTAGACGCCGATATACGTCTACTGCCACCGGGTAGTTTTCCGTTGCGTTCATTCTGGTCTAGACGATATTAACAGTTAGAATACATGCAACTTAATTAGGATTTAACGTCCGTGTTGTGGCTATAACTGGACGGCAGGAACGTCTAAGTGGATATGATTACACAGTGGATTGTTACAGCATCACTGAACTGTTGACCAATTAAGAGATATACGTGTAAATGAGGAGATGATTAGAGAGAATTCATGTCAGCATTTGACATGTTGACATGAAGTTTGTATGATTTGATTTTTACACTAGGCCTAATTAAGTATTTTACGATGTACAGATAGGTAAAATTATACCTAAATAGAAATATATATTTGAAATTTCATACAAATAGTTATGAGCCTGGTTGGTCACTGGCTCTTTTGGGTAAATGTACTTATATAATGTAGTTTTCAGTTTTATATTGAACTATGAGATATTATTAATATTAATTGGTTTTAGTTAAGAGTCTGATGAGTCTTAAACAAGCATATAATTGCTTCCTGACTCTGTAATGTTATGTTATGTTATGTTATGTTATGTTAGAATGTAGCGAAGTTAGGAAATATAGACCTCTGTGTGTATAGTGTACTGTATGTATGGTATGTATAATTCTCTGTCTATGTTTTACACGTATATGTGCAGATGATAAAACAATTTCATAAAATTTGAATAGAGGAGAAGAGGCTGTTTAGTATGAAATTACTTTCTGTACGTTACACTGTACCAATTACAGTAAAATATAAGTATTTTACCTTTTAGTTCTTCAGTCGCCTATTGTCTATTCTTCAATGTGTCGGACACAATACGGGATATAATTGCACCTGGCCAGCTTAAAACACATTGTAAACGACAGCTTTCTCACTCGAAAGCGATATCAGAAAGTTATGTCATATTCAGCACTGAAGTTGTGCTATATTCAGCACTGAAGTTGTGCTATATTCAGCACTAAAGTTGTGCTATATTAAGCACTGAAGTTGTGCTATATTCAGCCCTGAAGAATATAAATAGTATCGATAGAATACAAATAGTATCGATAGAATACAAATAGTATCGATAGAATACAAATAGTATCGATAGAATACAAGTAGTATCGATAGAATACAAATAGTATCGATAGAATACAAATAGTATCGATAGAATACAAATAGTATCCTATCTCCTGTTTAGGACAGTACAGATGATAACCTTGGATACATTTATGATCGGACGCTACCGATGGATACTGCTCTCACTTGTCACGTGAATTATTTAATTAGGAAGACTCGCTGTTTGTATTTCTAGGAAATGTTCTTTGCGCAGACTGCGACGTGTTTGCTCAACAGGACAGACGCACATGTTTACACAACAGCTTCATCCTTCCGCCATGTTGTTTTAACAGAGTAGAATTTATAGCAACTAGTTCAAACACACGGGAAACCACCTCTGAAGCCACACTTTTCCCAAGCTATAGGCTACATAAGGCATAGACTTTGTGAAGGGATTAACTTGTTGATCAAAGGAGTGCTCTTATGGAGCGAGAAGACAGACTTTGAGTATGAATATGTACCTTGAACCTGCCACTTGGCAGTGCATTAAAGAGAAAGAGAGAGTTCAAACACACGTCGTAGCCGAGTTGTGAAGTTCCTTTCCAATAATCAAACTTACTCAGAGTATTCTCATAGCCTCAAAATCGTCTTAGGATAAGAAACGAACGTTGAAAAGTTTTACTATTCCAAGCAGTTACGAGCCACAAGGGCTCTAGGTTTGGTAGATGCTTAAACGTAGTGACTGGACCAAGCTGTTGATCAAAGCAGTGCTCTCATTGCGCCCTAGTGCGGGCTTGGAGTAAGAATATCTTATATGCCACTAGGTGGAATACTAGGAGAGAGAGAGAGAGAGAGAGAGAGAGAGAGAGAGAGAATATTTGTCACTAAAGAGAGAGGGAATATTTGTCACTAAAGTTGCGACCTCCCACCTACTCTCTTACCTATCTTTCTCTCTCTCTCCCTCTCTCTCTCTCTCTCTCTCTCTCTCTCTCTCTCAAAGAGAAGTCATTACTCTGTAGCACGTGGATCAGTTGTTTTTGGAGGGAAGAACGACAGATCGATAGTGACTCGTAATGGGATGTATGTAGGACACTGTGGATTAGTATCCAACCTGTAGCAGTAGAGCAGCATTCATCACGTGGTCTGGAGACATTCCAATACAGCGTGGAGAGAGAGAGAGAGAGAGAGACAGAGAGAGAGAGAGAGAGAGAGAGAGAGAGAAAGAGAGAGAGAGAGAGAGAGAGAGAGAGCTATTTCTTAGGGATTATAGGAGATTATTACTCTTTTTTCTCTCCCTCTCAATCACAACATGCTTAGTCAATTGGCAGGTCCAAGGTACATATTCCTCCTCACACGATAATTTCAACGCTTTTAATTAAAGAACACTCTATCTCTTAGTGCACTGCTTACTGGCAGGTCCAATGAATTAATCCCTTCCCAAAAAGCTTAGGCATAACACATGTAGACTTTAACATTGGAACTATATGGCTTCTGAGGCGATTTCCTGTTGCCATCCTCAGTTCTTGCTCAGTCGCCTCTAACGACACGTGCAGTTTACTATTGGTTTATTCTTAATTTGACATCTGAAGAATATTGAAATTCATATGAATATTTACGACGTGATAGGGGAGACAACAGAATCAGAATTATCATAGATTTTATTTGCAGCATATCTTTCAGGAAGCACAGATATTTGATTTACCAGCTACACCAAAGAAATACCAATACGACAATTTAATGTAGCTATGTACGATAATTTAGAAACGGTGGTACATTGGTAATTAGCCCGCATGCGGATCAGTAGATGCAGGGTTCAAATCTAGTGATCCACCAGTCGCTGATATGCTTTAGAAAAAGGAAGTGGAAGTTAAGCTACTGCTTATGCTTGGCTGCATTATAACAGTACAAATATAACGTCATTACATGTTCAAATCAATGTGTAATCTCTCATCATCATAATGTTATATGTTAGTTTCTAATAAATATTTTTAGTTTCGTTTTGTTTGTTTGTATATTTGTGTCTGCCATATAATGGTGAATAAAAGAATATATTAAACTATTCTAATTTCATAGTAAAGTCATCCTAAACGTAAAAAGCCATTCAACTTCAGGGTGAACTAATATGTAATCTCCGCTCTGCTTACATTTACCTCTTTACTCAAACTTCATCTTCATTTTAACGCACAACCATTAATTAAATTATTTTATAATTAATAATTACGCTATGCATAAGGTATTTATCATTAGCATTAGTAATTAATTGGTAGTCACTAATTATTAACAATTGCCACTGCTCTAGCTAATAATTAATTAGCAGTCACTAATCATCAACAATTGACACTGCTCTAGCTACCGTCACTGTCTGACTAATCTATACATCCCGTTGTTATACGTCAGTTTCTGTTCTCTCATCTTCCTGTCAAGCAGCAGCTTAAGCTCTGCGGCAGTACACTGGGACCCCGGCCCGTGCATCGTGACCATCTTGAGCATTGAGTACATCCTCTCTAGAGGCAGGGACTCGAGGTTTGTCAGCATGCCTGACACGTAGGTCCATACCACCAGCATGTCCTCCTCCCGCTGATCCCTAGCTGAGGCCACGGCAGTGTCGCTCTCCTCGTCGTCACCCAGCGGCACAGCCGAGCTCTGAGACCCCGCCCCTCGGCTGTCAGTCACCAGCACGAACACGTCGGGGCTTTCCTCGCGCAGAATTCCCAGCGTCTGCCAATAGGAGAGCTTGCGCTGGAGAGAATGGGGCGACATAGACATCGATGCAGACAGTTCCTCCGTCGTCCATCGCTCCGCACGCTCGAAGTGCGAGATGATAGCGGCGTGGATCGGAGTGACCTTGAACTCCATCGGGGGCCTGCCCGGGGACATTTCCAGTTCAATGGTGACCAGGCCGAGATGCGGTCTCCACGAGAGAGTTCTGTTTCCCTTCAACAGCTCATACGAGCGCGTGTATGACTCCAGAGCTTCGTTGAAAGCCGGCGGTAGCTCGACTTTCTCCTCTCTAAGCCGCGCCGGCCAGAACTGAGCCGAGAGAATCATGGCGGTCACGTCGATAGAGTTGTGTGAGTCGCTCGCTCCGTCCAGAGCTCGTTTCTTGCTCCGCTCCTCCGCTATGTGAGCATTTATCCTCCTTGAGTCAGCAACGTCCTTGAGCATGACCTCACAGTTGTGCAGGTGAGCCTCTCCGAACCTCAGCTTGAGCAGCTCCAGGTACCGCACCTCACGATCATCGGCATCGTAGCTGAACTGAGAGAGGATTCTGTTGGCGAGGATGTTCTGGTACTCGTTGATGAAGAGCTCTCGGCTGCCGTAGATCCCCACCAGTATGCTAACGATGTCCAGGCGCCCGCTCGCTCCACCGGCTGCGTCAGCGTCTACCGGGTCAGGATTCCACGCTCTCCAGTCGCTGTCGCCTTGGTCTTCCTCTTCTACGATCTCTCCCTCTTCGTCTACAGTGAGCTGTCCGCCTCGGGTCAGTTCCTCAGATAGATCTCCGCTGCCTTCCTCGGTGAGGCTGGTCACGATGCACCGCACCGTGTCAGCACGTCCTCGGAGATATCGTCGCACCGGAGCACAGACTAGATCCAGGAGTACACCAGAGCAATCCAGGATCCTCAGCGCCGGAATGGCGGCGAGGAAAGCCGTGAGAATATCGGCGGTGTTTACGCCGGGATGGAGTAAACGTGACTCCAGGGCTGCCCGGAGAGACTCGACGAGATGAGCCCTGAGGTCTACCTGCTCCAGGCACTCCGCTAGGTCCTCCAGCACCGGCTGGGACTCGGGGAATTCCACAATGATGTTGAAGAGCTGCGAGATTCTAACACGCGCAAAAGTTTCGCAGAGGTAGTGCTGGAGAAGATCTAGGTAAGGATTGGAGGTCACTCCAGCAAAAGAGTTTTCCTCCGAGTGGTTGAACGATGAATTGGAGCGGTCGCAAATGTTCTCTTTGTTCCTGTCGCTGAATTCTGTCGGTGGATGACCCGCGCTGACCTTCGATTCAAAGTCTTTGAATTTACTCACGTCAGAGACGTCTCTAGAATTTAGACGATTTGATGAGTTGTTAGCACTGTTGGACTTTTTGCCGTCAGAAGGCTTAGAGCTTTCAGCATCCATAACTTGAGCATTTGATGAACTATTAGTAGTACTATATTTCAACGGCAGCAAAGTTTCGCTGCATTCCATTTTCACAATTTCGTCGCTACCTTGTCCATTTAAATTAGTCGCGCGAGAAACTAAATCGTTTGATTGGCCATCGATAGCCACGCCCACATCATCAGCGGATATACCTTCACCGACTCCCAATGAGTCTGCGTTTGAGTCGGTGGTCTGAAAAATCTGATCCATCCATTTTACGATGTCGTTTAGGAGCCAGTGTCGCAGGGAATACAAACATCTCACGTCGAAGTTCCCCTCACATTTCTTCTCCACATGCTCTCTGATCCTCGTCCGCACTAATCGCATCACCGGCTCTCCAGCTAGCCGCTCAAACGCACCAAACGCTTTGAGCCGCTTAACCGTCTCGTTGAAAGATCCGATGATCTCGTGGCATCGACAGGAACCGGATTCATTATCACACCCGGAGCAGGTAATGAGGTCTAAATCATCCATCGCTATGTTCTCATTGTCATTGCCCGCTGCAGCCGTCGTGGCATTGTACGCACGAATGGACTGAGAGAAAAATAAATCAATCGCAGCGTCGAAATGACTAGTCGTCTTGTAGAACACCACGCTGCGATATATCAGCTTGATTTCATTCGTTCCTGTACAAACGATATTTTCCAGACTTTCAATGGAATGGCCACAGCTTTTGGCTATTTCATTAATTCTGCAGAGGTTTTGCAAGCACTGAATATATCGCATCATACTGTCGTACAGATCACCCAGTTTCTCCGCTATCACGTCGGATAGTTTCTCCTCTGAGACTGGACCGGAGAAAGCGGCCCAAAACTTTGGGGCGTGGTCAGTGGAGACCTGTAGAGAGACGGTTTCAAAGAACCAGCGCGTCACTACGTCCAGCATGGACTCCCGCACCAGCACGGCGACTGAGCGGTGGAGTGGAGAGAGATCGAGAGTTGATCCGTGCACGGGATTCATTACATATCCTGTCAAACTGCTCCACGATGACTCCAGATCTTCCGCCTCGTTCATACCTGCGCGCAAGAAACATGTAGTAATGTAAGCGACAGGTAAAGTGAACAATTTCTAAATGGCTGATCCGGAGGTTGTTGGTTCTACTCTAGTGTGAGTTGATTATTGATTATTTTTTTGTTTATTGTAAATAAACATGTAGAGAAGAAGGATAGGCAATTGAATAAAAACTACCTAACGGTATAAATATTTGATTACAAGTAATAGATATCATGAATGATCATTTCACTATCAAATGGGCATTTATTTGTAGTATTATATATATATATATATATATATATATATATATATATATATATATATCTTATAGTAAAAAAGTAAATACGCCTTACAGTGAAATGATTAACTATGTTGATATCCATCACTTTTAACACCACATGTTTAAACCGTTAGGCAATTTTGACCATTTGCCGTAGAACCAGTCCAGTGAATGTCCGTGATTTTACTCTTATATCAGCGCGGCTGGGATTCGAACCCACGAGGGTTCAATTCACCTTAGGATCTGTCACTTAAAACTTCATGACGTTACCCCTACGCCAATAAGACATCCTAATATTTATTTTAGTACTATAATTATACTATTATTATATTAATCGTTTACCATTTTTATTTTATTTACTACTTATATATATATATATATATATGTATATATATATATATATATATATATATATATATATATACCTTCTTTAAAACTAAAAGCCAGTTGAAAACTAAAAGCCAGTTGAATTGTGTCATAGAACATAACATAACGACAATTAGAGTGCTACAGTCGTCAATGACAACATCGAGCACTATTGAGACAAAATTAAGCCGGCGAGCAAAAAGAAGGTCCATAAACGGTGCAACTTCCAAAATCCAGATAATCAGTCCAAAGTATAATCCAATAGAACAAAAATTTGCATTTCAAAGAGCACTAAAAGAAGCATTCACAATCCCGTAGAAATAAAAATTATATAGCCAGCTAATAATAATAGCATTACTTACCTGTACGATATTTATTCTCTTTGCAAATTCAATTTATTCTACAATAATTTAAACACTATTTTATATACATTTAAAATCAAAACATCCTTCGTTTATTTACCATTTCGCAAACAAAATCCGATGTCTTAGCTGTACTTCTTCTTTAAATAACTGAAGCAACAACAACAGTAATTTGTATTCTGTGACTCAAATTTTAATAGATAAAAACAAGAATATTGGACTAGCCCCCTTAGGCAAGCCGATAAAAAAATTCAAACTATATTTTCATTGTTTCTATGAAAATGTGTATGTCTAAATATGTTGCAAGACGGGATTAGCGCACTTGGTTTAGTTGCGCGTCAATTATCGAAGTTAAGCTGCACCGACCTCGGTTAGTACTTTGTGGGTGAACACCTTGGTAGACCGAGTGTTGGTAAAAGCTTAGGAAGGAAAAAATCCCAGGGTGATGGAAGGTTATTTTTAAATCCGCGCCGGCTGCAATTGATGCGCCACAAAAAGGCAACGATTACTAATAACCATGGAGAGGAAGGAGAAAATGGGTCTTAAACAAGCAGCTGTGCTTCCTGACCCAGTGTGCCGTTATGTTATGTAAGGGCAATGGTTAGGGGGGAAAGAAGAGGGAACTCAGTTACATTATAGTTCGAATTTCTTCAAATATGGACCCCACTAGGGGCTTGCATATTTGATATACTAGGAGGCCTGCATAATGGATGGGCGGGCCGAAAAATGTTGACTGTTTCACTAGCACTCAAGTTTCACATAAACCACTGTATAAGAGGAGAAAAGAGTGTAAGAAAAAAATGTGAACTCTGTCCCGGAGCAGTGGTGCAAACAGCCTTGACTGGGAGGGGCTTAAGCTCCCCCTACCGCCAAAATTAGGTCACTTTTGCAAATTCGTCCAGATCATCTGAGTTTCTTCGAAGGTGAAGAAATTAACCTACTTTTTTACAAAACAAATGTAGGATTTTAGGCATTTTAGGGTTTCCCCAGACTTTAGTAAGGGTATGGGTATGACTGGGGGAGGGGGCGGTATGATACGGGAATACATTCACTCTGTGAGCCGAGCGCAGTAGTGACAAATTTTCCACCTCCCCCCCCTCACAGCATTTTTTCTGGTTGCGCCACTTGTCATGAGGAAGGTGTGGCGTACTCAAAGAATGTGTACATTCTCAAAAAAAAAATTCGGGTCCCCTCTTAAAAAATTTCCTGGATGCGCCCCTGCACCCATATTTTACTATTATGCACATATTTACACATACAAATAGCTATAGTCATGAAGACAATATATATATATATATATATATATATATATATATATATATATATATATATATATATATATATATATATATATATATACATGTATATACATGTATATACATGTATATACAGACTGCGTCAAAAAAACTTGACCCCCTATAGAAAATTTTCTATAACTTTGGTATGTGATGTCTCTTTATCATGCAAATTTTAGAGATAATACATGATCCAATTCTACACATATGCTGACAAATTCAAGGAAACATATATGATGAAAAATTTATGGAAATATATGCACCACAATTCGAGTTACAGATCTTTTTGCGCCACGCCCCTACCTATTTTAGGTTCTCCAAGCAGTTTGTCACCGAACACTCCCGATTAGAGCCCTTAATTGATTCTTTGTTTTGGTAGTAGCAATCATGCGAACTGATGCAGCAGAAACCCCTAGTACTTGAAATATCTGATGTGTATTACGACTTATTACTGGCTCTCCTTCCTGAGAATCAATTAGTTCCTCAACAGCAGCAATATTAGCAGGAATTCTGGCGCTATTGGGCCAGCCACTGCCCGCCTTTCTATCAGTTACTGTCTCTCTCTCTCTCTCTCTCTCTCTCTCTCTCTCTCTCTCTCTCTCTCTCTTCAATCTTCCGACAAATACTCTTTAAATAGTTGACAAGGACCATCCTTTCAGCGGATATGCTTGCTTTATTCTTTTCATCCTTTAATCTTGCTAATGGAGTATTTGTATCCGCAACTTATAGTGACTTATAGTGATAAACTGCTTAGAGAATCTATAAGAAAGAGGTACGGGCATGGCGCAAATTGATCTGTAACTCGAAATGTGGTGCATATATTTCCATAAATTTTTCATCATATAGGGGCCCTATGTAGAATTGGACCACGAATAATCGCTTCAATTTATGTTATAAGGAGACCTCAGATACCAAAGTTCTAGAAACTTTTATGTAGGAAATCTACAAAATGTTGGGGCATGGCGCTAGAAAGATCTGTAATTCGAATTTCGGTACATGTATTTCCATCACTTTATCAGCATATGTGTACAATTGGACCATGAATAATTGCTTAAATTTGCATGATAAGGACACATCAGATACAAAAGTTCTAGAAAATTTTCTGTAGGGGGTCAGTTTTTTTGACGTAGTCTGTATACACACACACACACACACACACACACACACACACACATATATATATATATATATATATATATATATATATATATATATATATATTAGAGATGGGAATTTTATGAATTTCCCGAGTTCGGGTTCGGTTCGATTAGTTGAAAATGAAAGTTCGGTTCGGTTCGGGTTCGGTTAGAAGTTGACAGTTTGAGAGTTCGGTTGGGTTCGTTGAAAATGAAAGTTTCGTTCGGTTCGGGTTCGGTTCTAACAATGGTTCGGGTTCGGCTTGCTTTCCAACTCGCAAAGAGTTCGATCCGAGTTCGAAATGGTTTGGTTTGGATAATGTTGCAATTGTTTAACTTTACTTATAGTAATCATAGTTATGAAAAACATGTTTAAAATGGTTTCTGGTGGATATGCATAAAAATTAATTAAGTCATAATAGCTGCCACATTTTTCACCTGGGTAAAAATATGACAATGAAAAAAGGAGAAAAGTAGCGGTATTTATTCCTGTACATTTCTTAAAATATTGTTAGTTTACCAACAAATGTTCATAATATAGATAATTAGCTTTACTATTGTATCTGAAATATTTTCCTTCATTATAACGAGCAAATAGAATATTCGTATCCCGACCCTAGTTAAACTGGGATTTAAGGGAAGATGATGATGATGATAACGAGCAAATAGAATGCTTCATCAATTCTTAAATTTTTATTGTCACTATAGGCCTATATATTAGATACGTTTATAATTAAGTGGAAATGTCTTGGCCAAAATTTGATCCAATATTTCAGAGACAAGGTGCAATTTAGTAACACAAAAATGTCAAATAAAGATGATTTAGTAAACACGTGTACTTCCATAGAAAAATGATCATAATATACACCGTTTGCTATCAACTGACCAGTAATAAGCTTCACAATTTGCCTTAGGGTTTCAAATTTGAAACTCTCAGATCAATTATGAAGTTACGAAAATAGTTATGAAATTATTGCATTGCTATGGTGCAAAATTATTTACTCCAGATTGGCTTCACACATAGGCTATAGAATGTCATATAGATCTATAATTATTTGTAAATCTGGCTGCAAAAATCAATCAATCAATCAATCAATAAGAATTTAACGTCCGGTTCCTCGTCATAAGGCAATGTCAGGGACGTCTCTTGGAGGCACTACACAAACAGGCGCCAAAGCACCACACGATGACGACTGAGTATACAGAGACCACAAGAGAAAGCGAGATCAAAACAGTGTAAGTCCAAGATCGAAGGCAAGCGGGTCAAAATTTAGACCTATGGCGGCAAGAGATGGGTTTTTAGCTTGCCAAGGAAAGTACCAATACAATTACAAGATCGAAGGTCTTGTGGCAGAGAGTTCCATATTGTCGGAGCAGAAAACATGAAGGAGCGTCTGCCTATGGCAGATTGAATATTTTGTACGGTGAGAAGGTTTTTACTAGAGGAACGAAGACTACGAGAGGGTTGATAGATGGATAAAAGATCAGATAGATAGGATGGTTTACCATAATTTAAACTTTTGAAGGTCAAGGAAGCTATCTTGAATTTTATACGTTCGGATACTGGTAGCCAGTGCAGTTTAAGAAGAGAAGAGGTGTGGGATTTGAGTATTTTTACATTACAGACGACTCGAGAAAGAGAATTTTGAACCTGTTGGAGACGAATTAGAGAGGTCTTTGGGAGATCATTTAGCAGGGAGTTACAGTAATCAAGTTTAGAATGGACAAGCGCATTAGCTCATACAATGGCGGAATTAAAATCAAGGGACTTACGAATTTGACGTAATTGACGGATGTGGAAAAAAGAAGAACGACAGACTGCTGAAATGTGAGTTTTAAAGTTTAGATTAGAATCAAAAATTACCCCAAGGTTACGTGCAGAATCTGTGGGTATTAAGGGGATATCTTTAAATGTAATGATTGAGCTAGTTATTTTATGACGCTGCTGTGGAGTGCCGATGAGAAGGTATTCCGTTTTTGAAGGATTGACAACAAGACGATTGGCGCAAAACCAGGAGTGAACTAGATCAAGGGTAGATGTATGCTTGGACAGAACATCAGAAGAATCAGGACTAGAGAACGAGACATAAATCTGGGTGTCATCAGCATAAAAGTGAAATTTCAGCATCGAATCAGTTAGCAAGTGACTTAAAGGGGTAGTATATAAGGTGAAAAGGAGGGGACCAAGCACAGAACTCTGAGGGACTCCACGAGGTAGAGTGCAGGATGGTGATAAAGTGTTTTCAATAATTACAGATTGGGTACGCTGTGAAAGGTATGAGGATAGGAGGCCATGAGCCTTGTCAGAGATTACGAAGCAAGAATTGAGTCTAGAAAGGAGTATGTTGTGGTTTATGATGTCAAAAGCGGCAGAGAGATAGAGAAGAACTAGGTCAGATACGTGTTGAGCGTCCATGGCTAGACAGAGATCATTAATTGTGGATCTTGGTTAATGCAGTTTCAGTTGAGTAAAATTTACGATAGGCAGATTGAAAAGGTGAGAGTGATGAGAAAGAATCTAAATGAAGACAAAGACGTGAGTATATAATCCTTTCGAGGACTTTGGAAATGAATTAAAATATTATGGTAGCACACTAAAATTAGAAAAAATTCAAAATTTGAAGTTAACAAGAACAAATCCACCTAGATGGAATCAAGAATTTTCAAATTTTTATGGGATAGTGTCATCACTTTTGTCTCTTTGATGTTAATCTTCATTCCATATTTCAATGTATCATTCAGACTGTCCATTATCTTCTGTAGGCCCGCCTCGCTTCCCGCTACCATTCCTTTGTACCGCTACCATTTTCAAATTTATGTCGGAACCAGCCTTACCTGAATATAATACGCTGTTAGATACTGTAAGACATGTAAATGCAAAAACTAATATACATGTATATTTGTATTGTTCCTACTATCTTTATTTAATATCAGGCTGGTGAGGTGAAGAAGAGAGGAACTCCAAGAGTTTGGTTCAGTTCGGTTTGGACGAAGTCTGGGTTCGGGTTCAGTTCGGGTGCGTCCAGAGTCTGGGTTCGAGTTCGGTTCGGTTAAAATTCTAGATTTTAGGGTTCGGTTCGGGTTCGGTTCGATTCCCATCTCTGATATATATATATATATATATATATATATATATATATATATATATATATATATATATATATATATATATATCTAAATA
This sequence comes from Enchytraeus crypticus, assembly GCA_905160935.1. Classification (NCBI taxonomy): domain Eukaryota; kingdom Metazoa; phylum Annelida; class Clitellata; order Enchytraeida; family Enchytraeidae; genus Enchytraeus; species Enchytraeus crypticus. Next base: position 692,346 of record CAJHZI010000730.1, on the reverse strand, counting down.
TATATATATCTAAATATATATATATCTAAATATATATATATATATATATACAGTGGCGGATCAAGCGGGGGGGGCGGGGGGGCAAGGGAGGGGCAAGGGGGCCCGTCCCCCCCCCCTTAGGCCCACTGATAAAAATTTTTAAACAATATTTTCATTGTTTCAACGGCAATTTCTATATGTAAATATGTTAGTAAGGGCAGTGGTTAGAGGGGGGCCCGAGGGGTGGGGAGAGGGTACGAGAGGGAACTCAGTTCCAATAGCTCGATTTTTTTCTAGGATATACTAGGACCCCTGTATAATTGAAGGGGGCCAGATCAATATTGACCGTTTCATTAGCTTTACATTTTCGCTTTAACCACTTCATTAGAGGGAAAAAGGGTGTAAGTAAAAATTGTGAACTCTGTCCCGGAGCAGTGGTGTAACAGTCTTGACTGGGAGGGGCTTAAGTCCTCCTACCGCCAAAATTAAGTCACTTTTGCAATTCGTCCAGATCCGCAGCGTTTCTTCAGAGGTGAAAAACTATAAAACTACCTACTTTTTCCAAAACAAATGTAGGATTTTAGGTTTTCCCCTGACTTTAGTATGAGTGTGTTATTTTGTGATGAGGGTATGAGTGGGGGAGGGGGAGATACGGGGATACACTCATTGTATGAGCCGAAAGCAGTAGTGAAAAAATTTTGAGCCCCTCCACAGCAACTTCTCTGGTTGCGTCACATATCCCGGAGCAAGCGTATACAAAATATGTGTACACTATCAACAAAATTTCGGGCCCACCCTTAACAAATTTCTGGATCTGCCCCTGTATATATCAAAACGTTCCAAAACATTAGCAGAGCGTGGTTTCGATCCACGGACCTCTGGGTTATGGGCCCAGCACGCTTCCACTGCGCCACTCTGCTTTACTGCATGGCTGAACTTAATTATCATAGTCAATCAGTAGCAAACTTTTTACTGAAAGAAACTCGCAAACATTCTTGCAAAATGTCGCAAATATGCAGTAGTGGTTATATATATAAAATATACAAACAAAATTAGTTAATTTATGATCGATTTATGTTGAATATGTACTATTCAATGGATGGCATGAAGATAGCTTGTTTTATTATTCTATATGCTTTCGTTATTCGAAAGATGGCAGAATGCATCGATAATGTTTCTAAATTCTAAATAAATTTAGCTGTTATTTAGTTATCACAGTCAACCAGCGACGAAATTTGTATGCTAAGGGCTCGTAAATAAATTGTAAAACACCAATATGGACTAGCGGATGTAAAATAAACTAACTAAATAACTAGATTTATAATTCAGTTATGTATAGAAATTATTCGAAAGATGGCAGTAAGGTAGCCCTGAAATATCTATATTTTTAAATAATTTCAATATATTTCTTATATTCTTCTTTTGAAACCTATCAGCTTGTCAAGGTTTGTATCTTTTTTCCCTTTACGGTTTTTATGCATAGATGTATGTAATTACATCAAAAACTGGTGTTACAAGTCTTTGTGACTTCCTTAACCTGTATAATTAAGTTAAGTTAAGTTATATGTGTTATTCGAGAGATGTCAATATGTATCGGTAAGCTCTCTATATTCTAAATTTTTCTAATATAACTATCAGCAATAGCATTTTTGAGCATGGAACCCATTAGCAAATTGTACAATGTTTCCGATAATATAATCAGTGGTTGTATAAAATAAGCTAAAATAACTAAATAAATGTATGGTTCAGTTATGACGAATAAACATCGCTCGATAGATGGCAGGAAGGTATCGGTAATTTGACAGTTTTAAAATAAATTCAACACGCTTCATTCGACAGATTGCAGCATGTACTGGGAATGTTTCAGCCTAGTGTGCATACCAGTGTATTTATTGAAATTAAACATAGTTCTCTCTCTCTAATCTGCCGCGTGCACGTAAGAGGCGACTCAGGCAGGAGCTGAGTTATCTTTTTCTAACTCTTCTATTAATATCTTTCTGTTTACACAATCAAAAGCTTCATTCATAGCTCATAAAACGTATTTCTATATTTAGTTTGATACATTGCCGTTTATATTATTTGTTTTAATAACCATACATTTTCAGTGGTGCTTTTCCGTTTTTTACATGTAGCCCGACTAATGGAATTTGATTGTCAATTTTATTGTATACCCTATTGAACATTTTATCCATAATATATCTGCTATTATTTTTTATATTGCGTTTGGAGAATATTTTTTTTGTTAATATCTGAGACTTTAAGAATTCAAAGACTACCTTTCATTGGACTTTCTAGATAATTTGTTTCATGCTAATCATTGACGCTAACTTCATTTCTAAATTTCATTTCTTAATCGGTGATGGTCTCCGTGTTGTTTGAAGAATTGACTGACCGGTGACTACACGTGTCGTAGAAGGCAACTAAAGCACAAAGATCCCTACCAACGATAGGAAGGGCATTTGGTTGGTGAGCGCCTAGGCTCGTTATTGCCACAAAAATGTTAACGAATGGAAAAGTCTCAATTAGGGGATTGGCGCAGGACAGAGAAAATTTATCGTCAATTCGTATCCTGACCCTGGTTAGACTGGGATGCAAGGGAGGATGACAACACCAAACAACATGGTAAACCTAATAGTAAAAAGCAATCACCATGTCTCTAAAGTCCACGATGTACAGTACCAACAAACGCCTCACAGCAATGACGTAAAGAACACGCTTAGCTTTAAATTCCTAGTGGCACATTCTACTGTTAACTTAAAAATTTAAACCCCATTGTGTTTGCCGTAAAATACCAACTTACAATAAGCGTAGTTATTATAAACATATTCACTCAATCCTCTAATCTCATTACTTACAACTCTCCCGTCATTGATCACTTCATTTTATCACAATGTGGGGCGAATAACACAAGTTTACTCTCACATTATCATCTGAGGCACTGTATTTCACATCTTTAACGACTTATGTGAGTTAACACAAGTTTACTCTCACATTATCATCTGAGTCACTTACTGTCACATCTTTAACGACTTATGTAAGTTAACACAAGTTTACTTACTTCAGGGGTAATGTGTTTAACCTTCTTACTTGATATCTATCTGGTAGATCCCAAGTTACCTGTATTGGAAACACTATTTCTTCTACCTCACCAATTACTACAGGTGTCCCTCAAGGCTCTATTCTTGGGCCGCTCCTCTTCTTAATGTATATTAACGATATCCAATACGCTTGCAATAATGTTAATTTGAAGTTATTTGCGGATGACACTAACATATTTGTTAATGAAAGTAATTTAATGGATTTATTTAATTCAAGTAATTATATCTGTGATAAGTTATTCCATTGGTTTAAATGTAATCGTTTAACAATTAATATCTCTAAATCTGCGTATATCATTTTTTCCCTAGTGCTGCTGATAATCAATTCATTGACGATCATAATCTTAAGATTAATTTGAATAATGTCGAGCTCAACAAAGTTAACTCAATCAAATTCCTAGGTATATGGATTGATGATAATCTAAATTTCAAACAACATATTATATATTTATCTAAAAAAATCAATAATCTAAACTCTATGCTATACAAGTATGATCGAAAACAATTTCTACCTGCTTACTGTCGTGAAATGATTTTTCATACTCTTATATACTCAAATGTTACGTATGGAGTTGAAGTTTATGGTAATGCAACTGAGTCTGCTCTTTATTAATAGAAACATGTAATGGATGAAGAGCAGATTCCTCAAGACTTTATTAATAGAAACATGTAATGGATGAAGCCTTGAGGAATCTACAAAATCATAATCGCTTCTACAATGTTAAGCAACTTTATATGAATTATGATATCCTTCCAATTGCCCTTTTACATAAATTCTCAATTGCTAAACTTATATATAAGCATTTACACTTTCCTAATAATTTGTCTACTGCTATTAGTGATCTTTTTATTCATAGTAAAACCTCGCACAACTACATAACCAGATTATCATTAACTGACCATCTATACTTGCAATCTAACCGTGCATTCTTCTCTTCGACGCTATTCAACAGCTACAAAATCTGGAATAGTCTGCCAGACCATATCAGATCCATCCTAAACCGTAATAGATTCCAAAAGCTTCTAAAAAAATCATCTACATGCTTGTTGGTTATCATAAATTATTCATGTTATTCGAGTGTCGATTTATTTATTCTGCTATTTACTTACTAACTTAAATTCAAGTCTGGATCGATATTATAGTCTAATTATGTTACACTTCTAAAGTCTAATAACTTACATGTATGTAAATTGACGTGTTTATATGTTTTATCGGTGGCCAGCAAGATAGGGGTATGCCCTCACTGGTGGCCGATATGCTAGTGGCTATTTGATTGCTATGTCTTGAGCACATCTGCACACCTGTGTTTATTTTAACTGCACTTTTTCTAGTTTTGTGTTACTATGGTCTACACAATGTTGAATCTGTATTTGTGATCTGTAATTTTCAATAAATTAAAACATTGAGTCTCTCTCTCCCTATAATTATTTTCTCTGTTTGATCTTTGTTTATCTTTATCTTTATTTATTTATCTTTATTTATAAATCTCTCCTTTTTAATCTATTTTCTACATATTCTATTAGTTCATCAGATTTGTTATTTCCAAAAATAATCCATTCTATATCATCAGCAAATAATGATCTGATTTCTGATCTATTACTTGTATATTTATTTTCTCAGTTTTGTTTTTATTCCAATATGTATGATCTGGTATTTCTACTGGTATAGTATTATCTTCTTTTGCATTTAAAGCTATGGCTAGATATAAAGTAAATAATATAGGACCTAAGCAGTCTCCTTGAGGAACTGCTGTGGTGGTATTGTGTGCCTGGCATACTACATGTTTGGACCAACTGTTTAGAATAGTCTTCCCGTCGTCTGATCTATCTCTTTATAGTTTCCAGAAGGAACTCACAACTTTTCTGTTTGATCGAGCACACAATTAATTGCACTTGTAGCGCTACTGTGGCACGTTGCATAAAACAGCGTGTATATAAATTTACTTACTATTATTACTACTATTCTTATTTTCATTATTACTATATGCACTGAACAGGAAAACATTCCTGGGTCAAAACTAAGAAATTTTATTTAGTTAAAAACTGGACCAAGTCTGAGAGAAACATTCGAACAATATCCTCCACAACTCAAGACGCAGAACGACGGGGTTTGAAATTAGAATTTATTGTTTCCAAACGTGCGCTAAAAGACGAGAAAGCAACGGCATAAGTAAGCATACCAGTGAATTATACAAATGAAAAAGATTTATGATTTCTTCATTACATAACAACGGTACAGAGCGACAGACGATTATAAAAATATGACACTGAGTTGACGACATGCAACAAGATTTCTTACTAATAATAATAAACGACAAGATCAGGGGTATAGTTAACAGCTCTGGAGCCCCCCAGCAAGCTAAATTCTAAGACCAGGAAATAAAAATAATTTTTTTGAGGGGTAAATGGCACTAAAACTACACCCTCTACACACTGTCCTCCATTTACAGATCTCCCCAGACATTACAAGTATCATACAGCACAGGCGCGGTAAGAAAGCATCAACAGTTTAGCAAACGGAAAAGCTACTACATCAATAACAGTCGCTAAATTGAAGAATTCATAAACACTATACAGTACGAAGAACTGAGAAACAAAAATAGAAATAAAGTAAACAGTAAAATGGCTAGACAAGCGCGCAATGAGTATACTAGGGAATTCTAGCATCAGTGGAATAGATCATGGAATTCACAATAGAGATTCTAAACCCAGTTTAACGTCAGTATCTTCATCTTTAGCTGACATCAGGGACATTATGGGAATATTCTTGCATTCAATGGAATTCTGATACACAGTGGAATTCAGTACAAGTCAATATCACTTAGAAGTCACTATTGACTTCTAAGAAATCTTTCTCTGAGTTAACAATAATATATTCGTTTATTTCCGTTCAATCTGACAACCGCAGAAAGTTCCAGTACAGAAATTCCAACAGAAATTAGTTTAGTTATAAGCTGTTATAAGCTAATAGTTATAAGCTCTACACGAGTTCAGAGCTAGTGCCAACGATGAAGCGCCTCCGAGGCTTTGTTAAGTATTGATCAAGAAAGCCCTGCAATTATAAATGTCATGACCAATCATTCGTGGAGACCACGAGAGAAACAATTCAGATAGCTGAATAATTATCAAGTTCAGTTGTTAAATACACGTAGTGCTAGAGACTAGCAAACAGGTAAGATAACTAATTAGAGTTAAACTAATTGTAGTTAATTAATTGAAACCAGAGTCGTGAAATGTAAGCTTAATGTTATAAATATAAGCTGAACTCAAAAGTTCTAGACAGTAATAAGAACATTCTCTGCAGGACGTCTACCATGAGAGATCCTCAAATGTTGAGTGTGGGCACATCATAACCATCTCTATATCATAACAAAAATCATAAGCAAATCATAAATAAATCATATCCTATATAACTCTTCATATCAATTATGATCCTCACGTGTAGAGTGTGGTCACATCATAACCGAGCACTATATAACACTATACACAGGAAAGGGAAACAAGTCAGAGAGCTGCAGCATTATCAAGTTCAGTTGTTAAATACACGTAGTGCTAGAGACTAACAAACAGGTAAGATAACTAATTAGAGTTAAACTAATTGTAGTTAATTAATTAAAACCAGAGAGTAGTGAACTAATTGTAGCTAATTAATTAAAACCAGAGAGTAGTGAACTAATTGTAGTTAATTAATTAAAACCAGAGAGTAGTGAACTAATTGTAGCTAATTAATTAAAACCAGAGAGTAGTGAACTAATTGTAGTCAATTAATTGAAACCAGAGAGTAGTGAACTAATTGTAGTCAATTAATGAAACCAGAGAGTAGTGAAATATAAGAGTAATGTTATAAATAGTAGCAGTACTTCAGAGTTCTAGACATCAATCTCTACAGAACATCTACCATGAGAGATCCTCACATGTTGAGTGTGGGTATATGATAACCGAGCAGTAACTCGTATCCTATATAACTCTTCATAATAACTACAACTATTAAACATAAGAATTGTAATAGGACATAACTCTTACCAATAATTACATTTTATTTTGTCATTTTCATCCCTATTACAAATGAGTTATCATATCTTACAACATCCCTAGTCTCGGTCTTCCTCTACTGCTTTTCCCTGGCAAAACTTAAGCTTGACTAAACTTAACAAAAATCAATTACTACAAAGAATGTGAACTGCACAAGCAATAAATAATACAATGGCGATAATTGCACTACCATTTGGATATCTGCAACGAAGCATAACTCTCAACACATAACTTCATCCAGCACTACCACTTAGACAGCCAGTAGCACGTACTTAACAACAACCTCCAACAATTTCTAATTTATATAGCAGTGTTATGACTGATGACCGGTCTTCAAGACTGCTTTACACGTTCCTGGTAGGTTATTATCAGTCCTTACAATGGCTAATCAAAGCTCTCTTGTTAGTAACGTCATTTGGCAACGATATATGTCCAACCTTCCATGGGAAGTAGGGGATATCCATCATTTATGACTGACCTGGGCTTTGAACCCAGGTCACTTGTATCAGAGGCTAACACTCTAACTGTTACGCCGCATCCATTTCTTTAATCTACTCAATCCACATGAATAATTCCATATATCATACCTCATTAAACACACGGTGCATTAAATGAAATGTTATACAAATCATGCTACATCGCATCGTATCATCTAGTCAATTGCAAGTTTATGGAAATAAAAAATCCGTACAAATGTTAACAACACTCTGCGACAATTAACTAGTACAGTCCATTGCCACGTACAACTGCCATATTGCAAGATAACAATAAATTACAAAACAAAGATTTAATTATAAGAAAATTACTTAAATTAGAAAACTGCACAGAATATTCACGAAACAGCTGAATGTAGTATTATTGATTGATACAATTTACACGTTCAAGTAAAGCAAGACGCCGCTGATGATGAAGACGCTAAATAAATAACAGATTGATTGATTGACATAATCCTTCAGTACCTATCGTGTGGGCTCCTGCCTGCAGAGGATGAAACTAGGCGGAGTCTAGATGATTGACAGATTGATTGACATAATTCTTCAATACTTATCATATGGGCTGCAGCAGATAAAAACTAGGCTGGGCCTAGATGACTGACAGATTGATTGACATATTCAGAACCTATCAACTGATCTCCTGCCTGCAGCAGAAGAAACTAGGCGGAGCCTAGATGTTGTTGATTCACAGAATGACAAGCTGTCAATCAGTATCTATCGAATGGACTCCTGCCTGCAGCTGGGTGGTGCCTAGACGGTGAGGGGGGCAGGGCAGAACTGACCCCTCCCCCAATCATTTTGCTAGGACCCCTATCTGACCACCTCCTCAACGCTCCGCCCTGTTGTTGTTGTCCACCCAGCGCGTGGCTAGTGGCACACGGCTCAGCCGCTTCACTGCGGTGCACAGCGGCTGAAGGCGTCGTGGAGAGAGGAGGAAATGGAAATGACGATGACTCAGCGGAGGAGGGCGATGAGTCATCACTGCCCGCTACTGAAGCTCCGCCCTCAGTTCTAGCTCCGCCCACCGCTATGTCTTTCGTCTCCGCCCCACTACCCGTTGCTAGGCTACAGCCCGTGGCCCCGCCCACCAGTGAGCTGGCGCCCAGCGAGGCCACGCCCACCATGTTAGAGGATGTAGAGGAGGCGGAGTCAGAGTCGAGGCTGGAGGAGGAGCCTAGAGGCTCGTCGACCTCGCCTATAGCGATCTCAGCCAATGAGGGCTCGAGCTCAGGAAACGCTGAGATCTTGTACTGCAGCAGTCGACAGTACGTCCTGTAGCGCTTCAGCTACAACAATCAATCAAAACATCAATCAATCAATCAATCAATCAATCAATCAATCAATCATTCGATCAATTCATCAATCAATCAATCAGTCCATCAATCAATCACTATTTACATCCAACAGTATTTCATTAGATAAGTGATAATAGTTATGAGATAATAGATGTGTAGATCAATTGAAACGATCAAAAAAATCAATCAGTCCATAGGCTAATAAATCAAAGTACGTCCCATGATACAATAAATCAATAAGTCAATCAATAAATTAGTCAATACAACAGCTGTATAGCTGGCTGCATATTAACTGCATTACAAAATCAATCAATCTTTCGAGAATAAATAACCTTATTAATACTAATAAAGATATCTCTAGATAATTCTACACCTCGAGCAACACTATGTTGGGTAGATTAGGACAAGGGGCTTCAATTCCTGTACTGCTTAAGCTGATATATGCCCAGGCTGTTCCAGTGTTGTTATACGGTATATCTGCCGTAAGAGTGACTCTTGCTGAATTGCAAGCCTTCTCTAACACTTACAATAATATTTACTGTAAAATATTTCGCTCGTTTGATAAGAATACAACATCATACTGTCAATGGTTCTGTGGCTTTTGGCCGTTTGAGCTAATATATCATTATCATAGGCATAATTTTTTGCATAGTCTGATCCTGTCTAATTGCTTGGATGATAGTTGGACTTAGATCATCAGGATTATGAAGATTATTTCTCTATACAAACTAAATATGGCATTCAGAGTTTTGACTCTAATGCTAAGATAAGATTTAAATTTTGGAAATATTTTGAAAGTATTTTGCCGCTATGAGGTTTCTAGTATATGTAGCAAAATGACCGTATAGTTAATTCAAGGGTAAACTTTATTCTTTTATATATCTTTTATTTGCCTAATTCAGTTTGTGTTTTTATGTTGTCTTATTTTCCTTTTTTGTAATACTACCAGTTGTTTGGTGAATGAAATACTACATGTTTGGACCAACTGTTTAGAATAGTCTTCCCGTCGTCTGATCTATCTCTTTATAGTTTCCAGAAGGAAGTATATTTGGGAATATGTAGTTAACATGAAGGATTATGTGTGAAGGTTTCACTACAACTCAACTCAATCAACTAATTGCTACTTGATAAAGAGATAATAAACGACTGACCTCAAACTTGAGGTAGTTTTCTTTGCGCACATAGAGTTGAATGAGACGAGTTCTCGCTCCTTTCTCAGGCGGGTTCTTCCTATGTTCTAGCAGCTCTCTATCACACTGTACCACCATCATCTCATGCTGTCCTATCTGCTCTCTCTACGATCAATCAATAAATCAATCAATCAATCAATCTTCTCAGGTGGGTTCTTCCTGTGCTCTAACAGCTCTCTGTCACACTGTACCACCATCATCTCATGCTGCCCTATCTGCTCTCTCTACAATCAATCAATCAATCAATCAAGACATAAATACATCTATCATTCATAAATCATTAACTAATTCAATTATTCAATAAATCTATCAAATAAATTCTATAACATCTCATGAAATACAAGTATCACGTACTGGAAATTTAAAAACCAAGAAAGCAAGAGATCAATTACTTCTCTTATTTAATTACTAATAAAATAATTACGAAAGAATAATTACAAATGGTTGAACCCAGAATATAAGATACAGTACAAACAGAGAGGATTGACTTGATGTTGATGTATGAAATATTGAATCATTTTATTCTTTATCACTGTCATCTCTCGATCATTTATCATTGGATCTCTCGACAGTGGATTTGCTTAATTTAAAACTATTTTGCTTCTTTCTCGCCAGTTCGGCTTTAGTTACATAGTACTCGATGTTGTCATTGATGACAGTAGAACTTAGGTCTTTATTTAATTTATTACTAAGGAAGAGCCTCTTTCTCTAATTGCTCGTCAGTACCACACTGCTCGATGTTGTCACTGACGACAGTAGCACTCTAATTGTTTCTATTGTTGTTGTTGTGTAGTTGTTGTTGTCGTGTAGTTGTTGTTGTTGTGTAGTTGTAGTTGTTGTGTTGTTGTTACCAGATTGAGCTTGGTGTAGGAGGAGGGGAGGATGTGTCGCTGGAAGAGTCGCTGTGACTCAGGGGGTGCGGCCTGGCATGGGGCGGAGTAACTAGCCGCCACAAAGTTAATAGCGTCTATCCACTCTTGACACTCTTTACTGTCACTGTCAATCAATCAATCAGTCAATCAATCAATCAGTCAGTCAGTCAATCAATCAGTCAATCAATCAGTCAGTCAATCAATCAATCAGTCAATATTCAATCAATAAGTTAATCAATATGCCACTCAATCCATCAATTTATCGACTTATACACCTACTGGGAAATAGTTTTTAAAGAACCAATCATAGAATTAGGAGTTGCCACAACAAAAAACTAAGAAGGCAATGGAGTACCACTACAGGCAGGTATAATCTTGGACCTGCCGCTTGGCAGAACAGAGAAGAGATAAGAGAGATAGAGCACCTGGTTTGAATGAGATACTGAGCCATGTCAGCTGACTGCAGTCTGAACACATGACTCTTCTTCAGGTAGTCCGAGGCTCTCGTGGCCAGCGAGTGGTGCACCCTTATCACGTTACCGCTCGTCACGGTGCCACTCGAGCTACCGGCACTACGCCGCAGCCCGTGCTCGTCTGTGTGCAGGTAGAGCACCATGTCACGTAGTGTGGCGTAGAACATCTTCCAGCCCCGCCTACCCAGCGGTGCTGTGATCAATCAATCAATCAATCAATCAGTCAATCAATCAATACATCAATCGATCGATCAATCAATCAATCGACCAATCAATCAATCAATCAATCAATACATCACTCAATCAATCAGCCACTGAATCAATCAATCAGTCACCAAAGCAATCAATCAATCAATCTATAGGCTCAATTAAGGTGTGGTAATGACATGGTCTTTTCTGAAGTGATTAGCTGGTTAATGAATGGAGTGCTCTTTATGGAGCGTTTTAAACAGTATGCCATTAGGAATACGTACCTAGGACCTGCCACCTGGTAAAACACTCGAGAGAGAGAGAATTAACATGTTAATATTTAACGTTAAAACAAAAATACATTACCTATTTTGTAACGACATAAAAACAATTAGTAAAAAACAAGTTTGGACTCATATTTTTATGAATTACTTTTGTGAAATGCCTCGTGACACAGTGGGTAGAGAGCTCGCCTCTTAAAAGAGAGGTCGCGTGTTCGAGACTGCGTAGCGACGTGGGTTTTTCTCTTCCGAGGGGAGAATAAAAACCTAGTCGTGTAGACTTGGTGGTGTCAGGCCGATGGATAGCCGACCTTAATGTTCCATTTCCTATCTAGACCCTCCGTGTTGACCCCGAATAGGGATTAACGGAACGCTGTAAGTTTTTATGACCATGAAATACTGTCGTTATTATATGCATTACTGTTTTATTTATTCGCATCCCGACCCTGGTTAAACTGGGATTCAAGGGAAGATGATGAAGATGATTATTATATTTATTAAACTTGAGTATTGTTATGAAGTTGCTCTAACTTTTCCTCCCCTCAGGATCCACGCAACACTTTCTCATCACATAGCCCTTCTTGTATTCCACAGTACAGTCAGGGTCTGGCACGTGACTCAGCACATTACCATATCCAGCCCCGCCTCCTGCACCGCCCCCTACACGTGATTGGCCAGCCATCATGGCCTGCTGACCAATCAAAGAGTTGCACTGGTTCACCTGACAGTTGTCCCCTCCCTCTCCCAATCTGTCAACAATATCAATCAATCAATCAATCAATCAATTAATCAATCGAATAGTATATCAAACAATCGGTCAAATACACTGTTATAAAATAGTAGCAGTGCACCAAACGTACACAATGATGTTACAAAATGTTTTTAAAAAAACTGGCCAAGCTAAAGTTAACGTCAGTTTCCTCACTGGAAAGTGATGTCAGTGACGAGCGAGCCCAGGATTAAAGTTTATAATTCGTTTATCGATGAAGTGCTCTTTATGGAGGGAGCGTGAAAGCAGACTCGAGAACATGAATGTGTGCCGTGGACTTTCTCTATGGAAGGTGGCAGAAGACAGCCAAGAAGAGTATGTACCTTGGACCTGCCACTAGGCAAAATAGAAGAGTGAGTGAGAGAGTACCTTAATGCTCCATAAAATCCGCAGGTATTGTAAGAGAACAAGAGAGAGAATGCTATATTATGAGAGAGAGAACAACACAAAATCCGCAGGTATTTTAAGACAACAAGAGAGAGAATGCTATATTGTGAGAGAGAGAACAACACAAAATCTGCAGGTATTTTAAGACAACAAGAGAGAGAGAGAAAGCTACAGTGATACAGACGTTTCTATCTGTAGCGGCTGGGACTTGATGGCCTGGTAGATCATCTTCAGAGTCTCCTTAGAGAAGTTCTCTCCCTCGTTCATGTCAGCCAGATTAGATATGAACTCTGGCAGAGTCATCCTGCGTCCCATGTTCTGTGCCAATCAATCAATCAATCAATCAATCAATCGATGATTCAATCAGTCAGTTAATCCATCAAATCAATCTATTAGTCAATCAATTGATGATTCAATCAATCAGTCAATAACTAATGAATCAATTAATTAATCAATCAATCTATTAATCAACTAATCAATCAATAGCTGAATCAAGCTAATATCAAGGTAATTAGTATTTACAAGAACAATATCTAACCATATTTATATTTGTAAATGCAGTAGGATGATTACTAATAATAATCACACGCTAGCTGTAATCAACTGATAAGCTATCGTTCATTGTATATAATCACTACATATTTGTTATTACAGGTAATCAGTATAAACTGTACATGAACAATTGAACATATAAAAAAGCTACAGTAAAGTTTAACGTCAGCTTCCTGCTCGAACAGTAGCATGCCAGTGATGGGGAGAGCTCTGGATTTGAACCTAACATCTACTGATCCACTGTCGAACAACATGCCAACAAGCCATAGGTTCAGTCGAATACACACAATCACACATAAACCGACATACACACATGTATCTGTATTCTATATATAAGTATATAGTGCTGTTATCTTATACATTTCTGTAACTGAACACTGTCTAGGTCTATCGTTTTACCGGTAAGAAAGGAATTATAATGAACTAATAAATATTCTCACAAAGTAATTAAATATGAGATAAAAACATGAAATCAACCTGCCCATGTAGATCATTGTTCAATAGAAGCATAGCGCAGGCAAGAGTATGACAGCTATCTACACATACATACACACATACATACACACAAACATACACACATAGCACAGGCAAGCGTGTGACAGCTATCTACACATACATACACACATATATACAACACATTTCATTAATTTATTGATTGAATAGGTGGACACAGTAAAACACTGTTCATCGGCATCATCATCTTACCTAGAATCAAATTTTATAACTAGGCTGGGAAACGAATAGACCTTTCTCAAATCCTCTCTGTCCCATACCATATCATCAGACAATCCACCATTTTTTGTCAGTAAAACGATATTAAAGTTAGCAAATCATATAATTATTATTTAATAGAAACAATCAAGCAAAATCGACAAATCAATCAATCAATCACTCAATCAATCAATCAGTCAATCAATCAATCAATCAATCAATCAGTACCCTGTGACTTGTAGGTGTTGGGATTGCAGACGTGGTAGCGGGTGGCAAAGTGAGAGAGTAATCTCTCCCTGTCCTGTGTCTCAGTGGAGAGAATGAGATGAGTGATGAAGCGTCTTAGAGCTGACGGTAACGCCTCGTCTGTGAAGTCAAAGTACTTCAAGTACTCCTCACTCACCAGCTGTGCAAAACTGTTCCTGCAATCAATCAATCAGTTAATCAATCAATCAATCAACAAACAAACCAATCAACCAATCAATCAATAAACCAACAAATGAACCAATCAATCGATCAAAAATACTGTTATGAGCCACAAATATATTGCGTTAAAGCAGTATATATATATATATATATATATATATATATATATATATAAATACATTATTATTATATTATTTATTTAATATAATAATTTATATATAAATTACTTATTACTATATTAATAAATTTACATAAAAACAGAAAGATCTACATACTTTTTGCTGAGGTGCCTGGCCACATCACACTTCTTGAAGCCGTGCAGGTGGTAGAGCCTCTTAGCCAGCCTGGCTGCACTCTCTCTGTCCACCTCCCTGGCCGCCGCTGAGGGGCTCAGGGGCGTCACAAGCCCTCCCCTCCCTGGGCTGCCTGGGCTCCTCTCCAGTATCAGCCCCATGATGTCATCATCGTCGTCGTCATCACCAGGGGGCTCCACATCACTCACTTCTGATGATGACTGCCTCGACTCGGCCGGACTGACATTAGGTAGAGCAGGGTTATCGACAACGCGCGAGGAATTGGCTACAACACCAGCACCCGGTGAGGCACCCGATGAGGCGGAGTCACTCGAGGAAAAGATCGACCTATACGGAGCGATGTAGGCGAGAGTTGAGTTGAGAGAGGCGAGAGATTTGGGTTGCCGCGCTGTCGTCGTGGACGACAGCGCAACGTCTTGACTTTGTGAGGCGACTGCCTCGTTACTAGTAGACGAGGAATTCACCGTCACATCCGTGGAATCGCTGGAGGTGGCGACATCTGGGGAATGGCTGAGAGACGACAACTCCTCGATGTCTCTGATCTTGACCACAGCAGGTGTTCTCCGCTCATCTCTACCATCTAGCGACAGAGTTCTCCTCACCTGAACCTCTCTTGTCGAGTCCTTCACATCGCAGGCGTTGACGCTCTTCTGTCTAACCACTCCCTCGCTATCAACCGTCCTCAAGCCTGTCGCTGATGTGCCAACCGCCGGCGGCTTAACCGAAGTAGCTGTTGAAGATGCGGCAACGACAGATTTATTGAAGCTCTGCAGCTCCATCAGAGTCTTCTTCATCAGGGACTGAGCGGGTGGATTAACCAGCCTTCCACCAGACGATTGAAAGCCACTGCCTTCACTCTGAGATGCCTCCTTGCTCGAATGCTCTTCACCCGCTTGAACAGACCCTGTCCTACCATCACAGCCATCCACTGGGCCGTCCCTAGATGTCTCTCCTGTCTTCACACTA
Organism: Enchytraeus crypticus; assembly: GCA_905160935.1. Taxonomy (NCBI): domain Eukaryota; kingdom Metazoa; phylum Annelida; class Clitellata; order Enchytraeida; family Enchytraeidae; genus Enchytraeus; species Enchytraeus crypticus. The sequence goes on along the minus strand of CAJHZI010000730.1, from coordinate 676,318 downwards.
TGAGTATTCAAATCATCTGAAGCGCTACCGTCATCCTTGACCACAAAGGAACTCTCAGACTCATCGTCATAGAAATCATCTTCGTCATCTGACACGACCGTGGGCACCTCCACAGCCTGACCCCCTGATGACCTCTGACCTCTCTCCTCCAGCAGGTCAAGCTCAGACAGCTGATTGCTCGACCAGCGTCCAAGCCCCTCGGCCAGGGAGGCAAAGCTGGACGTAGCGTCGTAGTGCAGCGCGTCTATGGATGACGCCATGTTGTCTACGTCGATGTCCACGCACGTCATCATAGCCTCCACGCTGTCGAAGTACGTCTCCTGGCTGCGACTTGTCCGCACGACGCTAGGAAAGCACGACCGTGCAGAAGGCATGGCCGCGCTGCCTTCACCCCGTGCGCCAATTTTCTCAGTGCTGCGACTACCCGCAATGCTAACGGCAGCGGCGTGGGAACAATCTATCTGACCAATGAGACGAGACTCGCTGCTGACGCTGGTGACTGACCTCCTGTCGTAGCGCTTCTTGTTCAGAGCTGCCTCCACGTCCAGCAGTGTGAGAGACGAGTGACAGGGGTCAGCGGTCGAGCTGCTGAACCCTGAGGTGATTTTCCCCTCTCTTCCACAGGCCACGGAGGCTACCGAGCCGCTCTTAAGATGGCCGGGCACAGCTGGCGGTGACGGCGGTAGATCGGCGACGTCTGGTATAGAGAGCATTCTGCCGATGTGATCAAGCTCTGATATGATGTCTTCAAGTGTCTGGCTCGCCTGAATGCCGGAACGAACTTCCTCAGATCTGAGGAAACCTTCCTCGTCACCTCCTTCATCTCCCATAGATGTTCTTACTTCATCACAACCAAGCTTTTCCAGCAGAGACCTATCCTGGTCACTGGCAGCAGCATCTAATAGTTCAGCGGCCCTTCCAAGAGCCCTGCTTTGATGGTCACCATCACAGCCACTGAGAGATTCCTGCTTGTCCGCTAGGGTCCTACGCAGGGTACCGTTGGTCGAACTAAATCCTTCTGGCAGCCCTGGCAAATCCCTGCTTCCGTTGAACGAAGCGGCTTCACTAGATTCCCCTGCTACGTGAATGGATCCCCCGGAAACAGCAGCAACGATTGCATTGCTAGAATTAGACAGTTCTAAACCGTCAGACTGTTTCAATCGAGCATCAGACTCTACACTGCTGCTGGAATCTCTGCAAAGATCTGTAGCTTTACTCCTATTAGAGCTTAGCCTATCACTAGTACTGCGGATAACATTGCCGTTAATAGTATTATCAGTACTACTTAAGCTTGTAGCCTGTCTAAAGCTACTTCTGGCACTATCACAGTCTGTTTGATTATCAGGAACACTGCTACAATCAGTAGTTTTGGAATCACTGCTTCTAAGACACTTCCCATTCCCACTAACAGCATAGTTTGTTCTAGTTTTATTTAAATCACTATCACAGTTAACACGAATATGCGCGGCATTACTGTCTTCGCATGCTACTGTATTGCTACCGCCTGTACCTTCGACACAAGTCCTATCACTAAAATCAACTCCATTACCATCACAGCGTTTCCTAATTGAACCAGAATTCAAGTGATTTTCAGCTCCAGAGCCATCAATACTGTCCCACTTTGAAGCAGATTTTCCACCGTGTAAACTTGTTAGACTGACAATAGAATGATCGACGGTATCAAAAGCCTTTGTAGAATCAGTAAAATACTCCTCAGCCTTATCCTGTTTTAAATTCCCCATAGACTTTCCCTCTTCGGCCGAGCTGGTAACATGAGCCTCAGATTCTCCAGGCTGCAACAGTTGGGTGAAGTTTCCCGATGCCTCACACACTTCAGAGGAGATTTTATCTCCAGATTTCCCTATTTCCTGAAGACGGGTGGAAACACCCGGGGATTTTCTCTCGTCGGCACTGGAACGGCTCGATGAATTGCCTCCATCTGACGACCCGTTGACTATCATACTGGCCACCAGTGAGGTCGAGTGGTCGCTTCCTCTAGCTATTCTTGAGCTACAAGACCCCTCAGAGCTTCTTGATACCTTCAAGTCCTTCGTCATAGAGGACATCTCCTTCAAAAGCTTTACAGCTCTTCCTTCCTCTTGATACACCACAGTATCAACCTAATCACCTGATCAGCTTATGATGCACCACAACCAAATACCTGATGAAATAAGATGGGCAAAGAAGCAGAAAGATTTAGCACTGGGCTAGATCTGCTGCTGGAAGATTATGAAAATCTAGAGTTACATTGTCTTCAAGGAAAGACAAGATCTCTATAACAACTCTGAGATGCTCTACCCACACTGACAGACTGATAGATTGGTAGACTGGTTTGAAGCTCAGCTCGACAAGTCTTCGTTTAACTCGTGATCTAAGAGTTGACGAGAGTAGAAAATAAGAAACTTCTCGACAGCTGCAATAAATAACCACGAGTGCTAGGATTCAAGGCACGGCCCTCCCATTAACTTCGACCTCAGAGGAGCCAAGGTAAGATGAATTGGACCTTCCACCTGGATTACTGACTTCATTCAACCTTACTCTCTACTTATCAGAAGACAGTTTCAATCACACAAACTCCAACAACTAATACTTCTTTCTAACCTAATATCCTGCACTTTGATACTAGCTGCCTAATATCCTGTAATTTGATACTAGCTGCCTAATATCCAATCATTTGATACTAGCTGCCTAAAATCCTGTCATTTGATACTAGCTGCCTAATATCCAATCATTTGATACTAGCTGCCTAAAATCCTGTCATTTGATACTAGATGCCTAATATCATTTTATTTGATACTCGTTATATCCTGCTATTTGATACTATTGGCTGTCATGAACTCTGGTATCAACAACACTCAAGCCTTCTTCGATGTGTTGACTTTGATCTTTTTAATTCTCTCTGAGCAGTATGATAACAACTCGCCCAACATGGTGACAATCATATGTCACTCCAGCATTGTTCACTTCTCCAGCAGAGCCGAGTTCATCCTCTAAGAGTTGCCTGGAAGATCACACTTGTCATATCTGAAACAGGCAACAGTCAAACCGTTTCACTGACTTATTAGACACTAATAATAAATAAATTAGTTAATTAGTTTCTAACAATCTTTATTGGTAGTTCTACACAATTGCGCTACAACCGCCCATACAAAGTATCGTGATTTCAGCAATCGGCACGGATCCAATGCTGCGCAAGCGATCAGTCTAATTTAATACTCTCACTTCAGTGCACGTGTCTGAGTCTTAGTATAAATCTACGGGCAGAGACAATTAGCAACATTTGCTACTTTTAACTGAAGGCTTAACATCTCCGAGAGCGCAGGGTAGTCAACACAACGTTCAGTACGACGTTCAGATAAAGCGACTGTAACATATCTATAGAGAACTGAGCTGTACACTAAGAGCTTAGTAATATATCAATCGAAACTCAGCTGTACACTAGGAGCTTAGTAACATATCTATAGAAAACTGAGCTGTACACTAAGAGCTTAGTAACATATCAATCGAAACTCAGCTGTACACTAGGAGCTTAGTAACATATCTATAGAGAACTAAGCTGTAGACTAAGAGCTTACTAACATATCTATAGAGAACTCAGCTGTAGACTAAGAGCTTAGTAACAAATCTATAGAGAACTGAGCTGTAGACTAAGAGCTCAGTAACAAATCTATAGAGAACTGAGCTGTAGACTAAGAGCTTAGTAACATATCTATAGAGAACTCAGCTGTAGACTAAGAGCTTAGTAACATATCTATAGAGAACTCAGCTGTAGACTAAGAGCTTAGTAACATTTCTATAGAGAACTCAGCTGTAGACTAAGAGCTTAGTAACATATCTCTAGAGAACTCAGCTGTAGACAAGAGCTCAGTAACAACAGGAATCAGAGAATGTAACAAGGTGGAGGGCATTGGGGGATGAGGTGTTAGACAGCGAAAGCTTCCTCTAAGCCTGTAGACGATCAGCTACAGGAAACCATTAGCGGAAGAGGAACCAGTGTATCTGGAATGACAATCCAGCCAGGTGCACAGACAACAGAAGCTCCTATATATGGAATGCAGCATGTTGTATAGAAACAACATAAGCTCCTGTATAGTAGTGCAGAGTGTTGTATAGAAACAACATAAGCTCCTATATATAAGTGCAGAGTGTTGTATAGCAACAACATAAGCTACTATATAGAAGTGCAGCGTGTTGTATAGAAATAACATAAGCTCCTATATATAAGCGCAGAGTGTTGTATAGAAACAACATAAGCTCCTATATATAAATGCAGAGTGTTGTATAGAAACAACATAAGCTACTATATAGAAGTGCAGCGTGTTGTATAGAAACATCATAAGCTCCTATATATATAAGTGCAGCGTGTCTCATATTCATTCATTCGTTCTTGTTCATTCATTCATTCATTCATTCATTCATTTATTCGCTCATTCATTCAGTCATTCGCTCACAAGACTTGAGCGACGAGACCTTCAGGATAACCTTCATCACCGCTGAACTACGACTGATTGATTGATTGATCAGCTGATTGATCGATCACTAGTAATCACGCCATTACTGACAGGCGGTGCACCATGCACCGATGCTCGCCTGGCCACAGGCTCTGTTTACAGTCTGATATTGATCACACACACCGACCCGAGTCTGTTTACAACATGTCCTATTACACAGCTCGATGCTTTACCTGATAACCCCGCTAACATTTGATAGCGCAAATAGCAGTAGAGCTACGATCAATCATACGTCGTCCCGTACCATGTAGAAACTTATCAATTAACGCAAGTTTAACGTCAGTTTTCTTACCACAAGGGATAGCCAGCGATCCGTTATGATACTACTAGCAACAATGTGAACCGGCAAAAACCACCTACGCCAATCAAGGTTTGTCAACTCGGAAGGGTAACATCTACCTTCCCAAAACTATAACAATGTGAAACAAGATATGAAACAATATATGAAACACAAGATATGCTTAACTTGATCTATGGCGTGCTCTTTATTGAGCGAGAATGCGGACTCTTGAGGAGGCATATGTGAATTGTCAAATGGCAGAGCCCATCATAGTCTCGTAGGTACGGTCGCAACAGTAAACATAACACAACGAGTTATTCTCTATTTCAAACATGACCGTATCGATATCGTCACAGCCATTCAACCGTTGCCACACAACAGCGCTAGAATATATTACATGGACCACTGGACTGGTAGCGGCTAGCGAGCGAGAGAGAGAGAGAGAGAGTTATATAAAGATAGAGAGAGAAGGATACAGAGAGAGGGAGTCAGAGAGACAGAGAGAGAGACAGAGAGATAGTGAGAATGAGAGAGACAGGTATTGATTTATTCAGCATTCTTCACGGGGCTAGGATATACACATTACAACCTGCAGAACAAATCGCTCAATACTCAGAAGATCTCTACAAGATATCCAGCTGATCAACCGTTAACCTGTAGCATTTCAATAAAGAGATACTCGTTTAAATTATCCTTTTAATTAATTTTTTTTAAATTATCGGCCCCATAGTGGCACAGTCAGTAAAAACAATGTTTTCTGAGCTTGTAAACAATCTGCTTGAGGAAAACAAGAAACTTCTAATAAGATTAACAGTAGCCGAGGAGACAATCAGGCAACTAAAATCCGGCAATTGTCGTACACTGTCTTTTCAACTTGCACGCTGGTTAGTTACTACTGCTTTTTCTCTAGTATGTTTTGCTAATTTTCAATTGTATATGGATGTTTGGCTAATCTTGCGTGATTGATGGCTGTCAACTAGATAGGGTATATATACCCTCTAGTAATGATGACCTTGTGCATGTATGTGTATATGTGTAATTCAATAAACATAGTTCTCTCTCTCTCTCTCTCTCTCTCAATGACCTGTTGAAGCACAGTACAGTGTGTACACATCAATGAACTGTTGAAGCACAGTACAGTGTGTACACATCAATGCACTGTTGAAGCACAGTACAGTGTGTACACATCAGTGAACTGTTGAAGCACAGTACAGTGTGTACACATCAATGAACTGTTGAAGCACAGTAAAGTGTGTACATATCAATGAACTGTTGAAGCACAGTACAGTGTGTACACATCAGTGAACTGTTGAAGCGCAGTACAGTGTGTACACATCAATGAACTGTTGAAGCACACTACAGTGTGTCGAGGTCTAAGCTCATGTATGTGGTGTGGAATGACATTTAACAAACAGTTCAATAGACTAAACAACCAATGTGACTCTGCGTCTACTGCTTGAGAGATGCAAGCAGACAAACAGGCAGACATACAGGCAGAGTTACAGCCGGTCCATGTACAGGTATATCCTGACTCAGATAGTATGACAGGAATAGATACATGTAGCCACAGATAGTATGACAAGAATAGATACATGTAGCCACAGATAGTATGACAAGAATAGAAACATGTAGCCACAGATAGTATGACAAGAATAGATACATGTAGCCACAGTTAGTATGACAAGAATAGATACATGTAGCCACAGATCGTATGACAAGAAGAGATACAATGAACATCAAAGCAGTAGAGGAAACAGCAGCTAAACAAAGTTCTTAGTAAGAGCTGCAAAGAATCAGACGCTGTAGCAGATAGAGCAGCAGCTGAGGCATCTTAGGCAACAGCAGATGAGGCAAAGCAGCAGCAGCAGAGACATCTCTAAGAACAGCAGAGGCAAAGCAGCGGCAGATGAAGCAGCAGCAGCAGAAGCATCTAAATGAGCAGCTGAGGTAAAGCAGCGGCAGAAGATAGAGCAGCAGCAGCTGCTGCTGAGACATGTTAGGCAGCAGCAGAGACAAAGCAGCGGCAGAAGATAGAGCAGCGGCAGCAGCTGAGGCATCTTGGGCAGCAGGAGAGGCAAAGCAGCAGCAGCAGATAAAGCAGCAGCTGAGGCAGCAGTAGAAAGTGTTCAGAGACGATGCTACCATTCAGGCAGCACTGGTAGTAAGCAGAGAGCGTATGCTGTGAGAGAAGTATAATGGAAAGAGATAAGTGCTTTTCTCGCTTAACTCAAGCTGACAGATTATAAAACAGAGACTCTGATACCAATCAGGTCTCCGCTGCCGTTCTTCATTCCACACTCGTACACGAACCGTCTAGACGCTTTCTCGCGACGCGCCAATAAGTAGATTTCTACAAGAGAGAGAGAGAGAGAGACAACGTTTGAAACTATGAGCCGGGTTCAAGTCCTGGGCTCGCCCGTCACTAACATCACTTTCTTTCGAGTTAGGAAACTGACATTAACCTTAGCTTTACCAGCTAAAAGAAAACTATTTAAAACAATCTATTACAGTCTTGACCACTTAATGGCTTTAGCCCCCACTGATCAACATTCATATCAACCTGAATAAAGAAGCCATAAACTCCCAACTATGCGTAGCTCTCTCACTGATAAAGACCTCATAACTACCATGATCCTAAATTAGAGAGAGAGAGAATTTTTTAAATGACGCTATTATATTAAATGACGCTACCATACGATAGCAATTTGTTGTTCTTTTGTTTAAACAATATTATTTGCATTGCTATGCTATTGTACGTGCTATAATTATCTGCGATTGTCAGATTGTTATGAAATAAGCGAAGATATACCATACTAGTACTTCAACTGTGCTCTCTCTCTGATGTCAGGTTCATACATTAAATTCTTAGGCTACTACCTCACTCATCAACTTGTAGACCATATCTACAGTGTAACTATTTAAGCAGCTTCAGTTACCACAACAGCGCTGGCACAGCTCAGAAATATAAATCTCGTATATAGCGATTGTCATCTAAGAAAGAAAAGATAACAGACATGATTTTACTGTATTTTACCAGCAATCTTCAGTCACTCAGTCATGCCAGTGACGTCTCTAACAAAACGAGCAGATACAGACAGTTCCAAACCATTAGCACTCACCAGCATGCGCAGAAACCGAAGAGAAAGTGAGACCCGCTACAGTGCAGAGCCGACAAACCAATAGTCTCACAATGCTCGAAGTTTACTGACGGATCAAACAGAGAAATTGGTTTCTAAGCAGTGACAAGAGGGCTTCCTGTAAGCTACGGGTTTGTCGAAGACAACATCTGATTGGCTCTGCAAGAATTCGATTGCAGTGAAAGGAAGCGTGAAATAAGAGACATCTGCTGGGTTAGAGACATGGAGACAATTCTGTGGAATAGACAGGATGTGAAAGACACCTGACCATTTCATGTACACAGTAATTTATAATGTTCTTCGTCTTCTTAAGAGCACTGCCAAGTGTCAGGTTCAAGGTATATATATTCATACTCAAAGTCTGCTTTCTCGTTCCATACGAGCACTCCTTAGATCAACAAGTTAATCCCTTCACAAAGTCTATGCCTTATCCATACCTTATGTAGCCTATAGCTTGGGAAAAGGATGGCTTCTGAAGTGGTTTCCCGGTGGTTTTATAGTGTTATAACAAAATATTTTAGTATTCATGTACTAAAATGTGATACCATCTACACAGAACGTTAAAAAGTCCACAGATACCTTGTCATGTTTTACGAAATGGTGAATGACCTTGTAGACCTGAACTTAGACAATTTCATTAACCCTCTAAACACAAAATCTCCCGGGCATAATCGTCGTTTCAAGCTACTCCAGGCCTGCGCTTAATTGCTACTCTGCACCCTTCTGAATCACTCCATCAAAGTATGGAACTCATCATCCGAGAAAATCATCTACCCTGTATCACTGACCTCCTTTAAAAACTGTTTAAACAAACGAATAAATAAAATACGTAAATAAATGAATAGAAACGGTTAGCACGAGTAGAATAATAGTATTCTGTAGGACAAAGATGTATATTTATAAAGTTAGCACAGTTTCTACAGTTTTCTATAGAATAGAAGACAACCAGTATTTTGATTTGTAAATCTTTGTACTTAGCTGCTACTGACTGTATTATCTCACATGGATTCTTTGGAGGTAACCCCCTTCTTTCTATTTCTTTACATGCTTGCTACGTATGTTTATATTCACCATTATTTATCACGAGATAAACAACTTTAAACACTCGACTTTCGGTTTCATTCACTACATTTATAATTGTCAGTCCTATAATTTTCTGTTCTAAAGAACGAATCTAATAGTCTCTCTCTCTCTCTCTCTCTCTCTCTCAGTAGTGTAGTATCAACAGACTTGCGCAAGAATACAAGTATTCAGGCTATGACAGTTTCTCTCCCAGTAGTGCAGTTATAAACAAACTTAAACAATAATACAAGTATTCAGTCTCTCGCTCAGTAGTGTAGTTATCAGCAGACTTACTCCATAATACAAGTATTCAGTCTCTATTAGTATTGTGTGTAATTATCAAAACTTCTCATTCATTAGCGTTCCTGTGTGCCATAGGAAAACTGTTGAAGCTACTCTATCAACCATACTATTTATTATACATTATATATAATATTATACATATATATATATATATATATATATATATATGTGTGTGTGTGTGTGTGTGTGTGTGTGTGTGTGTGTACACACATCCAACACAAGGAATAGCATACAATACTACCAAGTGCAGTGACAATGGAGAGGACACAGCTCCTGTGTGACAACAGACTATGTAAGAAGCCGACAGTAGAAGCCATACATCACAATCATACAACATATAAGTAAATATTACATACACACAGCACACAAATCATTATATCATATAAGTAGGTCTACACTTATCCCTCATAGAACTCATAGTGACAGATATATGGTAAACCATCCTATCTATCTGATCTTTTATCCATCTATCAACCCTCTCGTAGTCTTCATTCCTCTAGTAAAAACCTTCTCACCGTACCAAATATTAAATCTGACATGGGCAGACGCTCCTTCATGTTTTCTGCTCCGACAAAATGGAACTCTCTGCCACAAGATCTTCGATCTTGTAATTGCATTGGTACTTTCCTTGGCAAGCTAAAAACCCATCTCTTTCCGCCATAGGTCTAAATTTTGACCCGCTTGCCTTGGATCTAGGACTTGCACTGTTTTGATCTCGCTTTCTCTTGTGGTCTCTGTATACTCAGTAGTCATTGTGTAGTGCCCGCAAGAGACACCCTGACATTGCCTTACGGCGAGGAACCGGACGTTAAATTCTTATTGATTGATTGATTGATATAACCAGATCTCAAATATTACACCAAAACCACAAATAGTAGCACCGTGCATACTACTCTCTCTCTCTCTCTCTCTCTCTCTCTTTCTCTCTGTCTCGTGTTCTGTCAAGTGGCCGGTCTAAGGTTCATATTCCTATTTAAAGTTTGGCATAAAGGACAGTAAGAAAATCCCATCGATCAATGGGCTCATCCCGTTTGTGCTTTATGTATACTTTTATGTACTTCAATAAACAAAGTTCTCTCTCTCTCTCTCTCCCTCATAAAGGCTAAACCTTTATCAAACTACATGCTAACCTATAGTAATACACTACACATCAATAGTAATATCACATCTACAGTAATGTCACATCAATAGTAATATCACATCTACAGTAATGTCACATCAATAGTAATATCACATCTACAGTAATATCACATCAATAGTAATATCACATCTATAGTAATATCACATCAATAGTAATATCACATCTACAGTAATATCACATCAATAGTAATATCACATCTACAGTAATATCACATCAATAGTAATATCACATCTACAGTAATATCACATCAATAGTAATATCACATCTACAGTAATATCACATCAATAGTAATATCACATCTACAGTAATATCACATCAATAGTAATATCACATCTACAGTAATATCACATCTACAGTAATATCACATCAATAGTAATATCACATCTACAGTAATATCACATCAATAGTAATATCACATCTACAGTAATATCACATCAATAGTAATATCACATCTACAGTAATATCACATCAATAGTAATATCACATCTACAGTAATATCACATCAATAGTAATATCACATCTACAGTAATATCACATCAATAGTAATATCACATCTACACATCAATAGTAATATCACATCTACAGTAATATCACATCAATAGTAATATCACATCTACAGTAATATCACATCAATAGTAATATCACATCTACAGTAATATCACATCAATAGTAATATCACATCTACAGTAATATCACATCAATAGTAATATCACATCTACAGTAATATCACATCAATAGTAATATCACATCTACAGTAATATCACATCAATAGTAATATCACATCTACAGTAATATCACATCAATAGTAATATCACATCTACAGTAATATCACATCAATAGTAATATCACATCTACAGTAATATCACATCAATAGTAATATCACATCTACAGTAATGTCACATCAATAGTAATATCACATCTATAGTAATATCACATCTACAGTAATGTCACATCTATAGTAATATCACATCTACAGTAATGTCACATCAATAGTAATATCACATCTATAGTAATATCATATAAATATATATATATATATATATATATATACACACACATATATATATATATATATATATATATATATATATATATATATATATATCATATCAATAGTAGTATTGCTGAGTATAAATATGACATCTATATAATAGTACGAGCGTAAAGAAGAGTGGAGACGCGCATTCATACATTGACAACCCCCCTCCCACCACTACAGCCAGTTCAGTGAAAGCTTCATTCTATAGTTAGAAAACTCTACCATTCTCGTCACTATGACATACAAAGCCGTCACAAACTTCTTAAAATAAACATTCGCCACATTTCAATAAAGAATATTCTCAAAACATTCAAGCTTGCAGCTTGCATGTTTGTCTAAACAGTCAACTACACTTAAGACTTCTAATATACTGTATTTCGTTGGATTTATTTGCCTAATATTAATTCAAAGTATTTACATATTGAAATAAACATAGTCTCACTCTCTTTCTCTATCGCTCTCACCAGTCCAACAGCAGCATCATATAGTAAGTGAAGAGCCTTGTGCAGTGAGGAATAGCAATGAAATCAATGGTAATTCCGTCCATCCAGAACTTTATAAGACAGTAAAACTAAATCTTAGTGGACTTGCGCACAAAACCTGTTGCTTGAGGTAGCGTAGAATCAAGTTCACAAAATTAACCCCACAGCGATGTTAAACTGCTTGTGTTACCAGTGATAAACAACACAGATGACCACAACCTACGCTCAGCTAACATGATAGTCGTCAGTTGTTAGTTCAGCTAACATGCTAGTCGTCAGCTATTAGTTCAGCTAACAGGATAGTCGTCAGCTATTAGTTCAGCTAACATGATAGTCGTCAGCTATTAGTTCAGCTAACATGCTAGTCGTCAGCTGTTAGTTCAGCTAACATGATAGTCGTCAGCTGTTAGTTCAGCTAACACGATAGTCGTCAGCGGTTAGTTCAGCTAACAGGATAGTCGTCAGCTGTTAGTTCAGCTAACATGATAGTCGTCAGCTGTTAGTACAGCTAACAGGATAGTCGTCAGCAGTTAGTTCAGCTAACATGATAGTCGTCAGCTGTTAGTACAGCTTGAATCGTACAATATCATCAGTAGATACGTGTACCAGTAGTAGCGTAGATCCACGGGTAGAGACTACAGTTAATTGTAACTAAACTGCTAATTGCCTGACATCAGTGTGACATATTTAAACACTTACAGGCGATTGTTTCCTATACGTATATATATATATATATATATATATATATATATATATATATATATATATATATATATATACAAGTAAACTTAGGAAAAGTCTAGAGTATATGCGCGCATGTTGTCTATTTTAGGATTTCTTAAATGTACAACTATGTCCATAGTGCAGTAAATTAAGAGTAGCAGCCAATGATATCAGTGACGATTAGGAGCGTGTGTGGATCTGAGTATTCTATGTACGCGTAGAAAGAGAGGCAGATAGACAGTGTGAGCGAGCGAAAGAGAGAGAAATAGGCGGATGGATGGATATATAGATAGATAGGTAGATTGGTAGGTCGACAAAGAGAGTGAGAAGTGAGAGAGAGAGAGAGAGAGCGTCTCTGAACTGATTCTAATGAGATATTTACTCCTCTCTCCTCTACCACTCCACAAGAACATCTCCTACAGCTACAGTAACAACGTCAGATGAGCTAATGCAGAATGTGCACAGATGCATCGCTTTAAGTAATACCAAAACACGTTTTAGAATTTGAATTCTTTCTCAATTTGACAGAAGTTTACCAAACAACCTCTTCTACATTTTAAATACCGGAAACTTTCTTTGGATCTCTAAAAGATGCTAACTCTCGCTCTTAGTGCACTGCCTACTGGCAGGTCCGTGGTATATAACGCCTCTACTCTTCTCTATCTTCCGCTCTCATCTTCGTGTCCACATATGAGTGGGTCTTTAAATCATCTAACATATCTAATCTCGGCCTGCCCCTGCCTCTTTTTCCTTTCATATCAGATGTTAACTATGAATTATTATTCTTCCTCTTCTTCACAGCTGGGTGCTTAGCAAGAGATGAGAACTAAAGATAATGCAACTCAGCATCCAGTGTAAATCTCTCATCAGTCCCTAGGCTGAAGACAGCCACGAAACAATAGAAATTCTCTATTCCTGAATCTACATGCACAATCAGCACTGCATTAAGTTATTTACTTTCTTTCGGCAGCCAATCAGCGGTCGTCAGAGAAATGTAGCAGCGGTATAGCAATGCAGCAGCTGCATGAATAGCAATGTAGCAGACGCCGTGTTAGCAATGTAGCAGCTTTTGTAATAGCAATTCAGCAGCTGTCGTGATCGCAATACAGTAGCTGCAGCGATAGCGATGCTACAGCTACTGTGATAGCAATGCCGCAGCTACTATGATAGCAATGCCGCAGCTGATGTGATAGCAACGTAGTAGCTGAGCTGATGATAGCAATTCAGCAGCTGCTGTGATAAGAACGCAGCAGTAGCTGTGATAGCAAAGCCGCAGCTGCAGTGATAACAATGTAGCAGCTACTGTGATAACAATGTAGCAGCTACTGTGATAACAATGTATCAGCTACTGTGATAGCAATGCCGCAGCTGATGTGATAGCAATGCCGCAGCTGATGTGATAGCAACTCAGCAGTAGACGTGACAGCAATGCCGCAGCTGCGACAGAGCGAGAAAGAGAGAGAAAGATAGAGAGAGGGACACAACTTAACAGTCAGTTGATAATACCTTCATTCATTTTAATGAGAACAAACTGTCTCTCGACATTCCATATAAATACTCTTACACAAGCCACTATACGTCAGCTCCAGGCCTTCAATTCCACAATCCACAAGCAACGAACTACTAAACCCAGTCAGACCAATTCCAAGTCCTTCATATCATAGAATAGAAATATCCAAGTCGACCTTGTTAAGATGATGATCTTATTAAATTTAGACCTACTTAGACCTCGATAATGTGATGACCTTGATAATAAAAAAAATAACTGTGTTAAGACGATGGCCCTATTAATAAGATGACCAAGATAAGTTGATGGCATTTTAAAATGATGACCTAGTTAAGATGATGGCCTTGTTAATAGGATGACCCTGTAAAAATTATGGCCTTGTTAAGACGATGACCTTCTCAATAAGATTATGACCTTTATCAGATGAAAGATATAACGTTCTGTACGTGTCGTCGCAAGAGACAATTTAATATAAAGAAAAAACAGAGGAAGACAATGAGAAACCACCTCAGAAGATATTTTTCCGAAGCTATAGGCTATGTGGATAAGGCAAAGCTTATTCACAGGCTTGAGATCGATTGAGAGTTCTTTATGGAAAGCAGACTCCTAGTACTCATGAATATATAAAATATATACAGTTAGCATAAATGTATTGCCGCTCATACATTGGACCTGACACTTGGCAAAACACTAGAGAGAGAGATAATATATAAAATCATTTACTACTCTACAAATGCAATCTGTTTCAAAACTGTCAAAACAATTAGCACAGCTCTTACTACATGAAGCTTCTTAAAAAGCTGTCGCCCATTGAAGCATGGCAAAATAATGTCAAGCAGCTCACTCGCCCGGTGTTTCCAGGTGTAGCAGTCAGGCACGGAGGCTCCACATTAGCCTCATCTTCTATCAATTACTCCACAGTGGTCGTCTGCTGGGTGAGCAGCAGTACGGTAATTAGCAGTAGGCCTTGCCACAACATTTCTGTATTTTTAACTGATTGCCTCGAGAATTTATGTGGTGAACGTAAGTTGAAAACAAGACAAAGAACGACACCATCACCCATTCCATTCTGCCTCCAGCTAGTGATGATGTAGGTAAGATATTCGACATTGAATTAGTATGTGCTGGGTTCAAATCCTGGGCTCGCCCGTCACTGAGAGAGGGAGAGATATGTGTTTATATCAGCATCAACACTAAATCACTGACAAATACAAATAGAAAAAATAAATCACTGACATAGCTTTCGTGTGAAGAAACTGACGTTAACATTAGCTTTTTTCCACTACAGGCTGCTCATATTTCTGAGTGATGGAGGAAAACAGTAATCCGATAGTGAGGTCACCAGTCCACTTTATTCTTGCTCACTTATTCTCAGACTCACTATTTAATGATCAATGAGATGAAAAACATTATCTGTGTTATACAATAGATGTCTACAAAACCTGCTAGATATCCATTGATCGATACAGACTATAAATTATTATCAAGTCAATCTATGTCAATCACTCAATATCAATCACCTATTGTAATAAGTGATTGATATTTATTGATTGATATAGACTGACTGAGCCATAATATTCATTAGGCCTCAGTTATCCATTTAGTTAATGTACAAAAAATATTAAACCAACAAATGACACATCATGAGGAAGGCAACGGGAAACCTCTCAGAAGCCACTTGGCCCATTGTGAAGGGATTAACTTGTTGAGCTATGGAGTGCTCTTAGTGGAGCGAGAATGCTGACTCTGAATCAATCAAAAGTGCCTGGTTGTGGAGCATTTCGTTTCACAAGGAGAAATTCAATTTCCGAGCGTTATACTCTTCTACAGCTAAAGTGTTTAGGTTAAGAATGTTGACAAATTAATCAAATGTAAAATAAATTCTATACTGACTGACTTGATCAATCAATCAATTATTCGACTAGCCATTAAGAAGTTGACAGAACTGTTTAGTTTCAAAGATTACCTAGATTAGGTTAAATGAGATCCTACAGTCTCTGCTGACCAAACTGCCTAACCATATCATCGACAAAAAATATGTCTACAGTGAAAAGTGGATCATGATGAAAACACTAACCGTGAACTGCACGTGTTGTAAAAGGTGACAAAGCACTAAGATCCAAAACTACGTTAGAAACGGCATTTGGACGGTTAGAGCCTAGGCTAAGGAAATTGCTACAAAATTTTCTAATCCCGACCCTAGTTAAACTGGTATTCAAGGGAAGCTGATGACGATGATGATGATGATGATGATTTAGGAATTGGCAAGCATGAATTCATTCCCATGGGATACACATCAGCTATCCCATGGGCGCGCCCGCTGAATTTCATCATTTAGTACCCGTTAAACATTGAGAGTCAATTAAAATCATTATTTAAGTCAAATTTAATCAAATCATAAATAATCACACAAATTATTAAAACCAGATCTATGCAATTGATTTAACAAATGAGACTTACCCATAGGGCACCTGATCAATAAGTAAATCTTGATTATATAAGTTATCCTTGTAACGTCAATATACTTGAAATTAAGTATTCTGATTATTAATAAAATCCTGATTAGATCAGTTATCCTGATTATTCGGCTAGTCCAAATGATGTAAATTTATAAATTCATTTCTTACAGTTATCCGGCAAAATTATCACTCTTCATTGTATCAAATAATCCAATCACCTAATCGATTACCAAATCGATCAAAGCAATAAATCAATCGTAGATCAAACAGATTTTTATAAATAAGATTAACTTTTAAAATACTCTGATTTTATAAAATAATAATATTATTGTTTATATTGATGTTTTTATTCTAATCTGATATGTGATCATCCTGCCTCCTTGAGTATCACCAACAACGGGGCTTCTTTTATATTTTAGCACGCAAATATACTGAATGGCTAACGAAATATTTAAAAACTTTAAATTGCTTGAATTACCTATTTTTCAATTCAAAACTCCCATAGCCGCTGCTGCTAGATCAAAGCATTAAAGAGTGTTTATTAAATATTTAAAAAATAAATTTTGAAGCATTGAAAGTAATTAAAGGTTTTATATTACCATTTTGCAAATAATTTTAAACGATTGGTCCATTCATTTCATCCTCTGTTAACAGAAGCCACTATCAATGGTTAGTGTTACCATTCTGAATAAAATCGCAGACAGACAAATAGCTAAATCAAAATTTTCATACATTTTCAGTGAGAAGAAGCCCAAAGGTTTTCTACATGGTAGCACTTGCAATTGTATCTATTTACCAAGGACAGAACTTCTAGATTAGTTTCGTTCTTTACTTCGTGCTTCTTTTTTTAAGGAGCTCAAATAATTCAGAAGATATATTTGTGACGGTGTCAGGTATCATCTAATAGTTTTATTATACGAAGCCGCCACTCGATATCTTTTTTACAGCAATCACAGGATAACCACTAGTAACGATTAGAGTCATTTTAAGAGCACTACCGGTAACATGATACATTTATGGAACCATTCATTTGGCAACCTTTAGTATATAAGAGCGTAGCCTACCACTTGACAGGACTCTCTACTTTATACTTACTATAGACTATGCTGTTGCATATACGTGCCTTAGTGGATGTTGATTAGATTTAGAGTAAGCTAGTGCCTGAGTGACTATAGATTGCGAACTTAGTTATTAATGTTATCTCAATAAAGTCTAATTCATAGTGTACAGTATACTTGAAGTGTTGTGTTTTAGACTTGATATTGTATGAGATATAATAACGTTGTAAGAGTTAGAGCAAAGTTACAATATACTAATCAAATCCACGTTCAAGACAAGTAATTTCATTTTATAAAAGTGATATTAAACTAAAAATTTTAAAAATTATGCTATATAGTCTTTCATTTCAATCAGAAAATAAAGCAGATAAAATGCTACGACAATAAAGATTCACTACGGTAAGCAATTTCGTTTTAGGATTTTAGCTGCAAACATTTAAATCTTTAAAGTTGGCAATAGTAGTAGAAGTTTAGTCTAATTCGTTTCGTTGACATTAGGGCCCATAGACTATGCATATATCATTAATGGTTCTGAATGTTATAGCTTTTGAAAGAGTGCTTGCCATTTTATGGAATTTGAATGTATCTTAAAGACTTAGTTAGCTTCAGGCCTGCATTCTAAATTCCGGATAGCATGCGAAATTTATACTACGAATCTAATGTCAGTTTTTGAAATACATTTGCGAACAGAATCAAATGTGCTCTATACAGTAGGCCCCCCTATAGGCCCCTTAATTAGGTCAGTACAAACACGAGAAGGATTGTAATATATTTAGCAGCTTAAGACTGCATAGTGCTGCAGAGATTTCCTGTGACTCATCAATTTTGTCACCCGTGTACTAAATGCGTGGTGGATTACTTCAAGACATCCACTCCATCTGATGTTATATCTACATGAGAGTGGCACTGAGTCTGGACTATCACTGCTCTCCACTGCTATATTGTCGTCCCTGACATCATCCTTGTATGAGGAAACGGACGTTAAACCTTTTAACTATTACACTGTCGCAGATTGCTGTCGATTGGCGCTATCCATAGCATAGAATAGAATAGATAATATGTTTATTTTTCAGCAGAGACAAAAAAGCATATCGCGAGAAAAATTGGTCGTCAGTGAAGATACAGAGTACCTTATCTAGCTGACTACCATGATAATTATAGTTCTTATTACTATATTATTACTTATAGTTCTTAATAAAGCTAGTATTAGTCCATAGATATGATTAACCATGGAAAGGACTAATAATAACCTGCCAGGAACCTGTAAAGCGGTCTCGAAGACCGGACACCGGCATGACACCGCTATATAAATTGTCAGATGCTGTTATTACTATTATATTATTATTATTATTATTATATTATTATTATTATTATTATTATTATATAAAAGTTAAACGTTGCTGATCGCAGCAGCGGGTGGTATTGCCCTGAATCCACTGCCTTTGGCTCCAGCAGCGCCCGTCCACACTTCATCTGTTATCGATCCACCACGACAATGACTCCCCTGAACAGACGTTGATGAGGCAGTTGTGAGAACTCTGTTGGGAGAACCGCTTTCAGAAGTCAACGACCCTGAAATCTGGATAAATGTTCCTAGAGAATTCTGGGATCAAGTATCCGATTGATTAGGGCTCTGATTTGTAAAACCCGATGAGTTCTGCCTCTCCGCCTCAGTCTGCCCTGAGGCCAACATCTGGTTCAGCCTTTGACCCTGGGGCTGTGACCCTGGTGAGAGGGACCCCTGTGACGCAGAGGCCATTCTAGCCTCGAGTATCTTCTTTTTCTCGCTGAGGGTCAGCCCAGAAAACACTTGTGGATCTATCTCAGGCTCTATGACGCACGCGAGGAGGAGGAGGAGGACGGGGGTTTATTATTATTATTATTTTTACCCCGGTGTAAAGAACCTGGGGTTTGATAAAAACGATTCAAGCAATACTTGCTGAATCGCCGCCCGGCTACTCGAGTTCATCAATCGACTTAAAAGAATTGTTGAAGAAGACTGCATTAAATCTTTTTAAAGTCATGGAAAGCCTTTGCTAAAGAAAAGATGTCTCCTTATCGCCGGTTTTCTCTGCAATAAGTCCGCCTATGCCATTGATAAAGTCAACTCCTTCGGTATTCATCGGGCCCATGGTTTCAATGGCCACCGGAACAACTTGATATCCTAAGGACAGATCACGGTCTTTATCCAACTTCCTAGAGGCGGCATGAACAGCAGCTCCACTTATTATTATTATTATTATTATTATTTTTATTATTACTATTACTATTACTATTACTACTACTACTACTACTACTACTACTACTACTACTACTACTACTACTACTACTACTACTACTACTACTACTAGTAGTAGTAGTAGTAGTAGTAGTAGTAGTACTACTACTACTACTAGTAGTAGTAGTAGTAGTAGTAGTAGTAGTACTACTACTACTACTACTACTACTACTACTACTACTACTACTACTACTACTACTACTACTACTAGTAGTAGTAGTAGTAGTATTAGTACTACTACTACTAGCTCCACTTATTATTATTATTACTATTACTATTACTATTACTACTACTACTACTACTACTACTACTACTACTACTACTACTACTACTACGACTACTACTACTAGCTACTACTAATACTACTACTACTACTCTACTACTACTACTAGTAGTAGTAGTAGTAGTAGTAGTACTACTACTACTACTACTACTAGTAGTAGTAGTAGTAGTAGTAGTAGTACTACTACTACTACTATTCCTACTATTACTACTACTATACTACTACTACTACTATTACACTACTACTACTACTACTACTACTACTACTACTACTACTGCTATTATTATTACTACTATTACTACTACTACTACTACTACTACTACTACTACTACTACTACTACTACTACTACTACTACTACTACTACTACTACTACTGCTACTACTACTACTATTAGTGGGCTCGCTGGACTTGTCCGTTGCTGACATTGCTTTCGAGTGAGGAAACTGACGTTAACATTAACTTTCAATCAATCAATCAATCAATAAGAATTTAACGTCCGGTTCCTCGCCATAAGGCAATGTCAGGGACGTCTCTTGTAGACTCTACACAAACAGGCGCCAAAGCACCACACGTTGACGACTGAGTACACAAAGACCACAAGAGAAAGCGAGATCAAAACAGTGCAAGTCCAAGATCCAACAACAGTGCAAGTCCAAGATCCAAGAATTTTAGCTTTTTTTAGTGGTGGCAAGTGCACTGGATTTGAATCCAGCACCCATTGATCCACTGTCGAACACTTAACAACTAAGCCACTGCCTCAGTGTACAGGCTGTTTGATGAATTCACATTCAATCATTCATTTCCATCGAAATCCTTTGAGAGCCTCGGCTGGAGTTAAGTCGACCAGTAGCGGAAAGCTTAGACTCTCTGTGACGTATCGATCGATTGCAGTCGATCTAGGCGAGTCCAAGTGAGGTAGAGGGGTGTCAGATAGTAATAATAACCTCCGACAATTTCTATAACGGTGTTATGGCCGGTGTCCGGTCTTCGACACCGCTTTACATGTTCCTGGCAGGTTATTATTAGTCCTTTTCATGGTTAATCATATATTTGCTATTAATAGCGCCAATCGGCAGCAAGCTGCGATACAAGATTAACCTTCCATGGGTCCAAGGGGATATCCATCATTACTGAACTGACCTGGGGTTTGAACCCAGGCCACGTGAATCTGAGGCGAACACTCTAACCGTTGCGCCGTCTCCCTCTTCGAGATAGGGGTATCTGTGTGACAGAGCGGGCGAGTCCAAGTGACTGCGAGGGGTGTCCAGATAGTGGTATGACAGAGAGTAGGGTGTCAGAAGAGTCCAATAAAATAACGGCTACGAATCGATTCAGTCAAGAGGAGAGAGAGAGAGAGAGAGAGAGAGAGAGAGAGAGAGCAAATCCTTTGTGGCTAATAATTTGTGATGAAGAATTAGTGGCTGCACTAGTCGTTTTTAAGCACAACCTGTTGAATCAGTAAGGCAATCGGTAAATTTGTCAATTAGTCAATAAGTCAATCAATTAATCAGTAATTCAAAGAATCAATCAGTCAGTCAGTCAATCAATCAATCAATGAATCAATAAATCAATTCATCAATCAATCAAGCAACCCATCAGTCAATCAATCAATCAATCCACCAATCAATCAATCAATCAATCAGTCAATAAATCAATCAACCGAGTTATCAATCAACCAATCAGGAACCAGGAAGGGCCCTAGGGTGACCTGCTAGGGACGAGTAGGACAAGTCCTCGGGTGACTTGGAGGGTGACCGGTGTGACGGGGAGAGAGGGGGAGATGGCGGCTCTTAGCGGTCGTGGAGCCGTGGACGTAGGACTGGTGGAGTGAGTGGAGTGAATGGAGCAGTGGACGTAGGGACTAGTGGAGTGAGTGGACGTAGGGACGTAAGGACTGGTGGAGTGAGTGGACCTCCATGGGACTGTAAACAACGCTGTGTGGAGAGTGAATTGTTAATTACGTTAGGCTGTAGAACCAATAGCTCAACGTTATAATAGATTAGGTTATAGAACCAATAGCTCAACTTTATGTTATAGAACTATGTTAGGTTATAGAACCAATAGCTCAACTTTATGCTATAGAACTATGTTAGGTTATAGAACCAATAGCTCAACTTTATGTTATAGAACTATGTTAGGTTATAGAACCAATAGCTCAACTTTGGCTGAAGCCAGCGGCTAAGTCGGTAAGACACTCGACCGCGGATCAGTATGTGCGGGGTTCAAATCTTGGGCTCGCCCGTCACTGACATCGCTTTCGAGTGAGGAAACTGACGTTAACCTTAGCTTTACCAGCTTTTATAATAGATTAGTTAATAGAACCAATAGCTCAACTTTATAATAGATTAGGTTATAGAAACAATAGCTCAACTTATAATAAATTAGTTAATAGAACCAATAGCTCATCTTTATAATAGATTAGGTTATAGAAACACGAGCTCAACTTCATAATAGATTAGGTTATAGAACCAATAGCTCAACTTTATATTCCGTACAATATAGTATACATGTAGAACGTAGTTAAGCCTGGTTGAAGCTTTAGTTCTTGTGGTCGTTTATTATAGTAAGAAGACGGTTGTATTACTGTTTATGAACAATATGCGCTGATTGTATATCGATAGTAAAGAGCCTATTCAGTTATAAGTATAATACAATGCTATGTACTTGCATCATTGTATAATAACACTTGATATGCCACAATTAATCAGTATAAGTCAGTAGCTCTTTAGAGCATTGGTGATGATTTTAGTATATGCATATTACAGTAGAAAGGTTTTACAAAAAATACAGAAAGGACCTTACAGCTTACATAACATAACGGCACACTGGGTCAGGAAGCACAGATGTTTGTTTAAGGCCCATTTCCTTCTTCCTCTCCATGGTTATTAGTAATCTTTGATCAGATGTATTAGAGGTATATGTATTAGGTTTGTATTAGCGATATCACTGATTATCACAGAGTTAATTGTCACTGTCAATAGAATGGCGTGACCTAGCTTATCACTTTAAATAGAACGGCTTGACCTAGATTGGCGAAGTAAGCATGCTCAGTCATAATTCAATCCGTCCAGATATAGGCCTATCCAGATCAAACAGGAATATTCTGGATTAATCCGGATACCGTATCACATTAGGATAATTATTCCATCCTGTTGGACTTGATCTTCAGCATGGATTCAACTCCGAAGCGAAGAGCATCGAAGGATATTAAACGACCATCACTGACGTCATCAGAAGCTAAAATGACGTCACCTGTAAACAGGCTGACGTCATCGGAAAGCAAGAAAAGACCGTCGTTGACGCCGTCTGACAAGAGAAGGACGTCAAACGACGAGGTCTCTCCAGCAATGGCAGCTCTGGAGGAGAGGGCAGGCAGTTCCAGAGCTCTGGTAACAGGGGGATCTCAAAGAAAGGTGACCCAGGAGTCCCTGGATGAGAAACCAAGGAAGGTCTGTAGATTTAGTATATCTATATTATATATTATTTATGTATATATTATATATTATTAGATCTATATATTTAGTATATAAATTGCCACAGTGGCCATGTAGGTAAGATACTCGACCGCGGATCAGTATGGGCGGGTTCAAATCCTGGCCTCGCCCGTCACTGACATCGCTTTCGAGTGAGAAATCTGACGTTAGCATTAGCTTTACCAGCTTTTTAAAATTCTCTGCGGGTTCAATAATCGTAAATCTAATTCAATGTAATGTAGGCCCTATCAAGGTTTTGTAGCCTCGAAACTTTTTAAAGTAACTTTACGAAGAGAATCGATGTTACCTCTGATAGAAAAACGCCTGCGTTTGCGATCACGAACCCACATAATTATATTAAAGTATAAGAAGTCAAGTAGCTAGATAAAGACTGAGAGCCCATATTACAACTATCGCGGATTTACCAATAATTTTCCATACTCGTCATTGTTTATTTCATGCTGACTGACCTGGAATATGAACCAAAGACTTCGGATGCTGTGAAGTAGGCCTACTCTTAATCAATACGCCAAATCCAAGTAATAATATTGATATTATTACTATATGAAGCAGAAAGGTTGGAGCCAGTGGGTATACATTTTCCTATGCTTTCCTCAGCTTCGACTAACATTTACTGGTCAAGGGCGTCATTCCCTGAGAAAAGAATCCTGTTTACCCAAATTGTTTACGCATAACATCAACAACTGAGCACATAATATCACATAACATCAACAACTGAGCACATAACATAACATAACGTCAACAACAAAGCACACAACATCACATAACATCACACACATCACATAACATCACATAACATCAACAACTGAGCACACAATATCACATAACATCACATAACATCACATAACATCACGTAACATCACATAACATCACATAACATCACGTAACATCACATAACATCACATAACATCACATAACATCACATAACATCACATAGCATCATTAACTGAGCACATAACATCACATAACATCAATAACTGAGCACATAACATCACATAATATCAACAACTGAGCACATAACATCACAGAGCCACAACAACTGAGCACATAACGTCAACAACTGAGCACACAACATCACATAACATCAACAACTGAGCACATAACATCACAGAGCCTCAACAACTGAGCACATAACGTCAACAACTGAGCACACAACATCACATAGCGTCACATTCCCACAGTCCCGTGATTTCACTGCGCATCATTTAATCTTCTATTAAATATAGAACATTTGCCCGTTCCGCCTGTCATGCTAAATATCTGTCCCTAGCGATACTCGGCGCATATCAGGGGTGCCCGCAATTTAAAATTCCTGACGGGGGGGGGGGGGGGCGAACGAGGTATGGGCTAGAAATCATGATTTTGGAATGCTGCGTATAAATTGCTGCATTACTCTTACTGCTCTCTTACTGCTCTCTTACTATTCTCTTACTGCTCTCTTATTGCTCTTTTGCTGCTTTCTTACTGCTCTCTTACTGCTCTCTTACTGCTCTCTTGCTGCTCTCATACTACTCTGTTACTGCTCTCTTACAGCTCTCTTACAGCTCTCATACTGCTCTCTTACTGCTCTCTTACTGCTCTCTTGCTGCTCTCTTACTACTCTGTTACTGCTCTCTTACAGCTCTCTTACAGCTCTCTTACTGCTCTCTTACTGCTCTCTTACTGCTCTCTTGCTGCTCTCTTACTACTCTCTTACTGCTCTCTTACTGCTCTCTTACAGCTCTCTTACTATTCTCTTACTGCTCTCTTATTGCTCTTTTGCTGCTTTCTTACTGCTGTCTTACTGCTCTCTTACTGCTCTCTTTGCTGCTCTGCTCTCTTGCTGCGCTTATACTCCTTACTGCTCTCTTACAGCTCTCTTAAGCTCCTTACTTATTCTCTTACTGCTCCTTATGCTCTTTTGCTGCTCTTACTGCTCGTTGCTGATCTCTTATGCTCCTTATGCTCTCTTCTACTGGCTCTCTTTACTGCTCTCTTGCTGCTCTCTTTACTCTCTTACTGCTTCTCTTAAAGCTCTCTGCACAGCTTCTTACTGCTCGCCTACAGCTTTCGACAGCTCTCTTACTGCTCTCTACTGCGCTCTTACTATTCTCTTACTGCTCTCTTATTGCTCTTTTTGCTGCTATCTTACTGCTGTCTTACTGCTCTCTTACTGCTCTCTGACAGCTCTCTTACTGCTCTCCTACAGCTCTCTGACAGCTCTCTTACTGCTCTCTTACTGCTCTCTTACTGCTCTCTTACTTGCTCTCTTACTGCTCTCTTTGCTTGCTGCTTTCTTACTGCTGTCTTACTGCTCTCTTACTGCTCTCTTGCTGCTCTCTTACTGCTCTCTTGCTGCTCTCTTACTACTCTCTTACTGCTCTCTTACAGCTCTCTTACTATTCTCTTACTGCTCTCTTATTGCTCTTTTGCTGCTCTCTTACTGCTCTGTTGCTGCTCTCTTACTACTCTCCTACTGCTCTCTTACAGCTCTCTTACAGCTCTCTTACTGCTCTCTTGCTGCTCTCTTACTGCTCTCATACTGCTCTCTTACTGCTCTCTTACTGCTCTCTTACTGCTCTCTTACTGCTCTCTTCCTCTCTTATGCTCTGATTCTTTGCTGCTCTCTTACTGCTCTGTTGCTGCTCTCTTACTACTCTCCTACTGCTCTCTTACAGCTCTCTTACAGCTCTCATACTGCTCTCTTACTGCTCTCTTACTGCTCTCTTGCTGCTCTCTTACTGCTCTCTTGCTGCTCTCTTATTACTCTCTTACTGCTCTCTTACTGCTCTCCTACAGCTTTCTGACAGCTCTCTTACTGCTCTCCTACAGCTTTCTGACAGCTCTCTTACTGCTCTCTTACTGCTCTCTTACTGCTCTCTTATTGCTCTTTTGCTGCTTTCTTACTGCTGTCTTACTGCTCTCTTACTGCTCTCTTGCTGCTCTCTTACTGCTCTCATACTGCTCTCTTACTGCTTTCTTACAGCTCTCTTACTGCTCTCTTACTGCTCTCTTGCTGCTCTCTTACAGCTCTCTTACTGCTCTCTTACTGCTCTCTTACTGCTCTCTTACTACTATCTTACTGCTCTCTTACAGCTCTCTTATTGCTCTCTTACTGCTCTCTTGCTGCTCTCTTACTGCTCTCTTCTTACTGCTCTTCTACTGCTGCCCTACTGTTGCCATACTATTTTAATAACTCACTTTTCATCTCAAGATTCAGGTTTTTGGATTTAGTATCGTTAATTTGTTCATCACAGCACAGATTATACAATCAATAGGAACGTGCATGTAGTTAGATAAACAAATAACATTACGAAAGAGATTATATTTGCATTCGATACGAGTCTAATAGCAGCAGATGGAGCAATGTCACAAATTTGTAATTTGAGCCCCCGGGTCCGAGTGAGCGTCCAGTGGTCAGTGGGAGATATTATGCATGCGAGGCCTGTCATTTGTCTGTAGTCTGACAATCGCTAGAGATGATTCTGTATCCACAGTGGTCTGGTATATCTCTCCCTCCTTCTCTCTCGCTCTCTCTCTATTTATCTCTCTCTCTCTCTCTCTCTCTCTCTCTCTGTATCTATCTCTCTCTGGATCTATCTCTCACTCTCTCTCTCTCTCTCTCTCGCACTCTCTATTTTTTCTCTCGTACACTCTGTTTTATTCTCTCTCTCAGAGGCAAATATATCTATCTAAAGAGAGATTTATATATAGAGTGTGTATGTAATTTCTAACTCTCACTCTCTTCTCCTTCTCTCTCTCTCTCTCTCTCTCTCTCTCTCTCTCTATACATATTTGCAGTAGTATGTATGTTCATAGTGACCTATATTATCGCATTAGGACGAGGAACCGGACGTTAAACGGTTATTGTTGGAGGTTTCTAAACATTCTGTGACACTTCCAGAATGTCCAAAGCTTTCGGCTTGGACTTCCTTTGAATAATAACCGGAGTTAGGTTTGGAAGATAATTTTCAACTTCACTTGATTCAAAGTAAGCTAAGGTCTCGCAGCCTTTAATAATATTTCATTGTGTAATAGGCAATTTATTGAGTATTTAATTGATCGATCGAAGCAGTAATTATTGATTGATTGACGAAGACAGTGTGATTTGTATCGCTTGAAGGTAGCCCAGTATTTTCTAAAGCAATTATTCTGTCTAAATGGTAATTGCACATTAACATTAGTAGTTTAAGGGCTGTTGGTTTGGTTGAAGAGATACAACAATCCTATATGAAAGTCCATTGACTGAGTTTCGTAAAAACACTGACTACTATTTACCAACAATAAATCAAATTCTCTGGATTAAACAGATTCACTGAGGTATGTCGCACATGGTAGTATTCAGTTAAGAGAAGCCCAGGCAGCTTGTGATAGGCTTGTTGCAGCTAAGCAGCAGCTGCTGTGGAAAATAGGACTGCTGTTACACCGCTGCTACAGATTTTAGCAGCTGCTTCTTCTTATTAAAAGTTTGCAGCTGTTTTCTGAATAGCTACTTTGAATGAATTCACGCAGCTAAGCATCGATACATCCACCGTCTAGACGCCTAACTGATGCGATAGTGTATGTACTAGAAGCCTTTCATCTATAGGCTACCGCAGAATTTAAAAGATGCCGTTGATTTATAAATTCAGGTATTAAAATGAGCAGCAGCTGCTCTACTGAGTGCAGATTAGCAGCTTGGCTTTGGTTTAATTCAAGCAAATGAGGCATCGATTGTCTTAATTGTTTATAACGGCACACACATTTCGATCTTCCAAAGTGGTACTAACCTAGGCCGATGTAGCTTAACTTCGATTATTGACACATAACTAAACCAAGCTAGCTAAATTCTTCCTTCAAGTTAATTATTATTTAATTATTTACACAGTATCAGCAACGAGAGAAGCTGATTTAGGTTTACTTCAGGTATCAGCTGCTGCTGCTACTGCAGAGTTAGCAGCTGAGACTATTGTTTACTAGAGACAGCTCTAGCAGCTGCATAGATTGTAGAGTTGGCAGTTGCAGCCCTACAGCTACAGCAGCAGCCCTACAGCTACAGCTGCAGCCCTACAGCTACAACTGCTGCCCTTCAGCTGCAGTCCTACAGTTACAGCTGCAGTCCTACAACTACAGCAGCAGCCCTACAGCTACAGTCCTACAGCTACAGCTGCTGCCCTACAGCTACAGCTGCAGCCCTATAGCTACAACAGCACCCTACAACTGCAGCCCTATAGCTACAGCTGCAGTCCTAAAACTACAGCAGCAGCCCTACAGCTACAGTCCTACAGGTACAGCTGCTGCCCTACAGCTACAGCTACAGCCATACAGCTACAGCAGCAGCCCTACAGCTACAGCAGCAGTCCTACAGCTGCAGCCCTACAGCTACAGCTGCAGCCCTACAGCTACAGCTGCAGTTCTACAGCTACAGCTGCAGCCCTACAGCTAAAGCTGCAGCCCTACAGCTGCAGCCCTACAGTTACAGCTGCAGCCCTACAGCTACAGCAGCAGCCCTACAGCTACAGCTGCAGCCCTACAGCTGCAGCCCTTCAGCTGCTGCCCTACAGCTGCTGCCCTACAGCTGCAGCCCTACAGCTGTGGCTGAGAGCTCCGGCAGTGTCATGCGAGCATTGACACAGTAGCGTTATTGTAAACTATGAAACAAGCGCTTGTTTAGTAGTGTAGCCACAATATAGGCAGTGTAGTTTAAGAGAAATATCGTACTAGGTGGAGCACCCCCCGACCAATTCCTGGTCACCTAAAATGCGGGGGCTCTTATTTATGTCTATATATTCCACCGTTTTCCCCGGGCGTTGGGTATACCTTAGAGGGGGTAGTCAGGGCTGTTTGCCCCTGAAATGCGGACTGAGTAAAACAAGGGCTGGCAGCGTGCATGCATTCATCGATCGATTAACCTGATTTATCGCTTTGCTCTGTAGCTATTGATCAGTGTAGTGCTAGATAGGCGTGTAAACACTGGCCAGGTAGCAACGTATGATAAGATATCAGATAGAACGTGTGATAAGAGATCTGATAGAACGTGTGATAAGATATCTGATAGAACTTGTGATATCTGATACAACGTATGATAATATATCTGATAGAACATGTGATAAGAGATCTGATAGAACATGTGATAAGATATCTGATAGAACCTGTGATATGATATCTTATTAAACGTGTGAGAAGTAGATTTAATTAAGCTAGTGTTGGTAGATTTAAATAAACTAGTGCTAAGTTTAAATAAACGAGCGATGTTTAACCAAACTAGTGTTAAGTTTAGCTAAACTAGGTATTGGTGATAAGCTAGTGATAAGTTTAGCTAAACTAGTTATTGGTGATAAGCTAGTGATAAGATTAGCTAAACTAGTTACTGGTGATAAGCTAGTGATAAGATTAGCTAAACTAGTTATTGGTGATAAGCTAGTGATAAGATTAGCTAAACTAGTTACTGGTGATAAGCTAGTGATAAGATTAGCTAAACTAGTTATTGGTGATAAGCTAGTGATAAGATTAGCTAAACTAGTTATTGGTGATAAGCTAGTGATAAGATTAGCTAAACTAGTTATTGGTGATAAGCTAGTGATAGGTAGTGTACAGTAATGAAAAATAAATAAACGATATTTTGATTCTTGATTATCATATAACGATTTCAGCAATAGCTATTGTGGAATATTGCACTTTGAAGTAGTACACTTTCCAGTACTGCATATATTGTCTAGTACTGTGTACTATATTGTCTAGTACTGTGTACTATATTTTCTAGTACTGTGTACTATATTGTCTAGTGCTGTGTACTGTTGAGTTCTATATATCTGGATGTCAGAACCACAGCGATGGATTTATCAAAGAACTGCTATTATTAAGAACTTTTAAGTACTAGGAGGATTGAGTTCTAGATGAGTACTGTTACCTACTAGAATTGAATATTAGATGAGGTACTAGATGAGTACTATTATGTACACGGTTTTAGATGTGTACTATTAAGTACAAGGATTTAGATGTGTACTATTAAGTACAGGGATTAAGTACTAGATGAGTACTGGATCACTGTTAATCATGGGCGAGTCTTTGACGACTAATTCGAGTAACGGTCCCGTCTCTGATGGCCACACGCCCAAACAGAAGAAAGTGAAATACCTGCTGCAGGTGAGATCTAGTTCTCTCTTTAGTTAATAGTTCTTTATTATCCTGCTCTCTCTCTCTCTCTCTCTCTCTCTCTCTCTCTCTCTCTCTGTGTCTAGTGCACTGCCAAGTGACAGGTCCAAGGTACATATTCACATTCATGATCTGCTTTTACGCTCCATAAAGAGCACTCCTTAGATCAAAAAGTTAATCACTTCACAAAAGACCAGCCTTATTCATACCTTAATGCAGCCTAACATTTTGGAGTAAATCTGACTTCTGAGGTTGGTTTCCGTTGGCTTCCTATTACTAAATCGCCTTTACGACAAGTGTAATTTACGGTTGGTCAGACTTGGTCCATTCTTGCGTCCCGTACTCAACACGGGATATATAATATGTAATTCTCTGTTTGTATAGGAATTCTATATTCACTGCTTCTATTTATAATTCTCATAGTATAATTATCATACTATACATGTATAGTTCTCTGCTGTATGTAATAACTCTATATCACCTAGTTCTTCATTTGGACCACGCAATTGTACGGATGTGAAACATGGACCTTAGAGAAGGAAGATATTAGGAAACTGGAGGCATTGGAAATGTGGATTTGGAGAAGAATGAAGAGGATTAGCTGGACCCAAAAGGTTACAAATGAGGAAGTCCAGGAGAGAGTTGGCACAGATAGACAGTTGATAAATGTATTAAGAAATGGGATGAAGAGTTGTATGGGACACATTCTAAGGGGGGAAGGTCTATTAAAAGAGGTCGTAGAAGGTAGAATGGAAGGGAGAAAGATCTGAAAAATCTGATAGAGTGTTTGCATGTTCGCATACGCATGTTTGCAGAGTTTCCTGGCAAGTTTGTCGTCTTTTCCTCTCCTCCACATGATTATTGGTATCACTGCATTTCGGTATCGTTTCTTTAGCCAGCGCAGATTTAAGAATAACCTTGAAACCCACTGGGGGTCTTCTTGTTATTGCCACTCAGCCTTCCAGGATGGTGCCCTTCCAAGTACTAACCGAGCTAGATATTTTGTTACTTCGTTTAGTGTAGCGCACGCTCTACCAATGCGCTATGCTATGCAACTTAGATATTACAACCCAACGCGTTTCGTCGCTGATGGTGACTTCGGGACGAGAAGCGATGTTCCTGACTTCAGCAGTTAATCCACGGGTGATTCGCTAGATAGGCGCCGTGTTTTCCAGGCCTCAGAATGAGCGGGGGAATTAAATGTAGGAATAAATCGATTTTCCTCAGTCATGTATCACAGTGTGGATCAGTCACTGGCGCTCAGGCTTTGTCTGATGTCTGCCTACGTCTGTCTACTTGTACTGCTATCTATCCTTGTCTGTATCTCTCTTTGTATGACTGTCTATACGCATATCTGTCTTCTTAACATCTGTACCTGTTCTTGTCTGTCTCTCTCGTTTTATGTTTGCCTATAAGTTTATCTGTCTTCTTATATCTGTACCAGTTCTTGTCTGTCTCTGTTGTATATGCTTGTCTATACGCCTATCAGTCTTCTTAATATCTGTACCTGTTCTTGTCTCTCTCGTTGTATGCTTGTCTATACGCCTATCAGTCTTCTTAATATCTGTACCTGTTCTTGTCTCTCTCTCTCTCGTTGTATGCTTGTCAATACGCCTATCAGTCTTATTAATATCTGTACCTGTTCTTGTCTCTCTCTCGTTGTATGTTTTTACGCTTAACTGTCTTATTCTAGTTGTACCAGTAGACAGTTGTCTCAAGTAGAAAATAATCTCTAGTAGACAGTATGAAACTCTTTATCATATGCCACTATATAACTCTATACATATGCCACTGTATAACTCTATACATATGCCACTGTATAACTCTATACATAGGCCACTGTATAACTCTATACCATTAGTCACAGTATCACTCTATACCATATGTCACTCTATCACTCAATACCGTATGTCACTGTCAATGTCATTAGTGCCTACTGCCTACTGGCAGGTCCATGGTATAAAACGCCTCCACTCTTCTCTGTCATCCATCCGCCTTCCTCTTCATTTCCACATATTAGTGGGTCTTTAAATCATCTAACATACCTAATATCAACCTGCCCCTGCCTCTTTTTCCTTCCAGTCTACATTCTATGACCTCTTTCAGTAGACTTTCCTTACCACACCTCCCCATTTAGGAATGCACGGGACTGGGTCATTTATTTGTGATTTGATATGTACCATTCTTTCTTGGCGGTTATGCTTATGACGAGGTGGGTCCCCTATGCCTTTCTCAGCTTCGACTAACATTTACTAGCAATTATATATATAGACACATGCATATATATATATATATATATATATATATATATATATATATATATATATAAAATATTTATATCCTTTTGCTCTCTCTTTCACTTTCTCTCTTTCTGTTTACCTCTGTATGTTTACCTCTCTCTCTCTCTCTCTCTCTCTCTCTCTCTCACTCTCTCTCTATCTCACTCTATCTCTCTCTCTCTCTCTCTCTCTCATAGTCTCAGTGTCTACATTTATCCAGTGACGGGTTAGCTCATGATATTTTAAAATATATCAGAGTTGAACAAAGTGTTGAGGTGGACGGAGATAAACACTGCATTCAATTCTCTCTCTCGTCTCTAGAGAAACCCGTCACGTGATCAATGTGTCGTCCTGTCTGTCACTGCATGGAACATACGCACATGTTTACAACCGTACAACTCAGTTTCATATCAGTTTCTCTACACATGAGACGATACAGCGTGATATCTACAGAGTAACCCATGAATACAACAAGAGGAAAGATCTCTATTAGAAAAGTCTACGTGTTTCAGTTCACGTGCTGACTATAGACTACTCATAGCGATAGCGAACTGTAATAACAATTGTACACATTTACCGACATGCTGCTAAGATATTCGACCGCAGATCAGTCAATGTCATGTGCGGCGTTCAAATTTTGGGCTCGCCTGTCACTGACATCGCTTTCGACTTAGGAAACTGACGTTAACGTTAGCTTTTTGTCATCTTTGCTACCTACGCTAAACATTTATAGCTATCCAACCAGATGGAATGTGTGAACTCTAGAAATGGGCGGACCTTAAAATAATAATACAGTTAATAGCACAGCTAGTAGAGCTAATAATACAGCTAATAGCATAGCTAGTAGAGCTAATAATACAGCTAATAGCACAGCTAATACAGCTAATAATACAGCTAATAGCACATCTAATAGAGCTAATAATGCAGCTAATAGCACAGCTAGTAGAGCTAATAATACAGCTAATAGCACAACTAATAGATCTAATAATACAGCTAATAGCACAGCTAGTACAGCTAATAATACAGCTAATAGCACAGCTAGTACAGCTAATAATACAGCTAATAGCACAGCTAATAGAGCTAATAATACAGCTAATAGCACAGCTAGTACAGCTAATTGATTATTTATGACTCTGATTCACAGGTAAATCATTTTCACCTGAGTCAACTTTTCATCTATGGAACGGTTAACTGAATGCTCATTTATAATGTTACTTTATAATAAATATTAATATTTATTACTAATTACAAATATTACTATTTATGTCCTAGTAATTACCGAGCCCCAGTATGATAAAGTATGAATTATGTGAAAGAAAAACTCTGCGTTGTTGAAAGTGAACTCATGTGGAAAGGAATAAAAACCAATAAGATCTTTGATTTCCACCAACTTTGGTAGACTTTAAGTTTCCATTTTTCCGGGTGGATGGTGAATGAAGTGATCGATCTGAAATAAAAATGCATATCATACAGAGAGTAGGATGAAGAGTTGTATGGGACACATTCTAAGGGGGGAAGGTCTATTAAAAGAGGTCGTAGAAGGTAGAATGGAAGGGAGAAAGATCTGAAAAATCTGATAGAGTGTTTGCATGTTCGCATACGCATGTTTGCAGAGTTTCCTGGCAAGTTTGTCGTCTTTTCCTCTCCTCCACATGATTATTGGTATAAACACATAGACTTTGTGAAGGGATTTACTTGTTGAACTAAGGAGTGCTCTTATGGAGCGAGATAACAGACTTTGAGTATGAATATGTACCTTGAACCTGCCACTTGGCAGTGCACTGAGGAGAGATATAAGTGTATGTATGTATATACGTGTTTTCTCGCAAGTGTATATAATGTAAGTCGCTGTGTGTTTAGTAGTATGTGTGTGATAGTAAATGTATGTACATGTGCATATAAACATGTGTTTTCATTGCCTACTGTCCATGACAGTCTATTTTATATGTGTGTTTATATCGTACACGTATCAGTGTGTACCTGTAAATGTGTGTGTTGTGTGTGCATCTGTGTGTGCGTGTCTGTGTAGTAAGTGTGTGTGTGTGTGTGTGTGTGTGTAGTATGTGTGGACTGAGGCTGAATAGAACTGTGGAATTATTAGTGACTTGTTTTCCATGTTTTCATAAGAGATTAATTTCTATGTAATATCCATTACACCACTCTCTCCCCCTCCCCACTCTCTCCCTCTCCTCACCATTCAACATAGACTGATCCGTATCGATCCATTCCATATCACTCTACCTGCTCTGATGGTAGCAATGAGTTGATCAATCAATCAATCAAAGCACCAATCAGTCAATCACCAATCAATAAATCCATCAATCAATCCACCAATTAGTCTGTCAGTCTATCAATCCATCCATCAATCAATCAATCAATCGATCGACGATCAGTAGATCAATAGATCGGTCAACTGTCTGGAACCGATCTATCTTAACTGGTTGGACAGATGAATGGATAGCAGATTTGCTAGAACAACTAGAGGCCATTTGTCTAAATTTCAACCGGATCATCTTTGATAGTATCCATTGTGATAAGAAATTGGACTTTTAGGTTAGCTTTATTTTAGATTTAGAATTAAGCAAACAAACAATCAATCAATCAATTACACATTCAGCAGCTTTAGCCTCACTAGCTGTGCAGTAGCTGGAGCCTCAACAACAACAACAATACGATTAGAGTGCTACTGTTGTCCATGACAACACTGAGCACTGTGAAACCAAACCAAAGCCGATGAGCAGGGTGTGGGGTCCATAAACGGTGCGAGCCAAAATCCGGGTGGTCAGTCCAAGGAAGGGTACTAGCGGAATGGAGGTTTACGTGTTGGTCTCAGTTTATGGATGTTTGGTGGATATGAAAAGTCAAAGAGAAAAGATTTCAATCGCCTATGAAACTGTTCGTAGAGTAGGAAAGGCTGATCAGGAATAGATGAGGGGGTGCGCAGAGTGGAAGGAAGAGAATTCCAGATCTGCGGGGCAGCATGCTGAAAGGAGCGCCTAGACAGCTTGCTACGTGAAGGAAGGCTCGGTCTCTCAAGAGTAACTAACTTAG
Organism: Enchytraeus crypticus; assembly: GCA_905160935.1. NCBI lineage: Eukaryota > Metazoa > Annelida > Clitellata > Enchytraeida > Enchytraeidae > Enchytraeus > Enchytraeus crypticus. The sequence continues at coordinate 640,117 of CAJHZI010000730.1, read as the reverse complement.
AGGACCTGGTGGGCCTGGAGGTACGTTGTCCCACTTGTAGTAAGTGGGACATGTAACTATTACCAGGAGTGGTAATAGACTTATAAGTTAGAGAAACTGTCTTGTATAAAATGCGTTCTCTAACTTTGAGCCAGTGTAAGGACTTAAGGATTGGAGTAACATGAGAATATTTGGAGCTACGAAAGACTGCACATGCAAGGGAATTCTGGATGAACTGCAACCTATCAATCTCGCAACTGGGAAGATTTAGAAATAGGGAGTTACAGTAATCCAGTTTCGATTGCACGAGAGCAGCGCCAATTGTAGTGGCAGTTTCGAGAGCAAGAAATGGTCTTATTCGACGAAGATCGCGAATATGAAAGAAACATGCCTGTGATGTTCGTGGAATGAGAGGTGATGATCAAGGACAACACCAAGATTCTTCACAGAAGAAACTGGTGTGACTGAGACATCGGAAGAGAGAGCCAGGGACACCTCGTTCAGTTTTGAAAGTTGCTGAGGTGTTCCAAATAGCACGGACTCAGTCTTGGATGGATTGAGTGCCAAGAAATTGGCAGACAGCCAGGAAGATATCTGCTGGAAGGATTGCTGTAGACAAGCCTTAGCATCAGGATAGGAGTGGGGGGTGAAGCATGTGTACAGCTGAGTGTTATCTGCGAAAAATTTATGGTCTAATGAATGTGAAGAGATCAAGGAGCTTAGTGGAGTAGTGTATAAATTAAAGAGGATAGGACCAAGTACAGAGCCCTGAGGCGCACCATACTTGAGGACGGAAGGCGGAGAGGAATACTCTTGAACTTTGACGCTAAGAGTACGGTCGGTGAGATATGAAGTAAACCAAGCAAGTGCATTGTCGTGGATACCAAACCATGAGGAAAGACGTTGTAGGAGGATTTGGTGATCGATGGTGTCGAAAGCAGCAGACAGATCGAGAGTACGAAGTCCAGTGACACGTTGAGTGCACATGGCGTTAGTAATGGTGTTACAGACAGAAAGAAGAACAGTTTCAGTAGAGCGATGTTGGGTGTAAGCAGATTGGTGATTGTTGAAGAAGTCCTCACTAGCTATACAGCAGCTGTAGCTTCACTAGCTGAGCTGAGAACAGCTGCATGATTGTAAACAGGGCACTCACCATATATCGAATCACTGAAGGCTTGTACAGTTCTTAATGGTTTAACGACATTTATAAAGCCATAATGTAAATCAACAACAACAATATTTTAAAAAAAGCTACTGCGTCAACGACAATATCGAGTACGATTGAACTCAGTTCAAGCCAAAGAGCTGGAAACACAATGGTCCGAAAGGAGTGAAAAATCCAAATTCCAGAAAACCGGTTCAAAGGTTGAGAATGCGACCGACTGATTAAGCATAGGACTTCGTTATCTCTCTCTTTGATCTATAATTTCTGCACGAGAATGAGTTTTGCTTTTGATAGAAATCCCTTAGTGTATGTAACCATGTTTATTGGCCTGGCGTATGGGATTTTGGATTAGCGCCGTTTATGTATATGCCTGTTTTTACGTCAACTTGGTTTTGTTCTTAGAAAACTCTGTGATACTATTTTGTCTGTATCTCTCTAAATATGTGTTACTTTGCCTGCCACGCGTGACTAGTTATTAATTATTGAATGCCATTTGTAAATACCTAGTAGCTAAGCGATTGTTGCATACATGTATTTACTTATTTATTACTTATTCGAAATTTGTATGTCCAAACTTTCTTTTTACTGTTATTGTTCTAATAACTTGTGGTAGGCCCTAAAACATTATTACACTGCTTTCTCCTTAATTAGAAGAAAATATCATATAGATGCCTGAGGTGATGTTGTTGTTGTTGTTGATATATGATGATGCTGATGATGATGATGATTATGCCATTACGCAGGATAATTAATTAAATAATTATTGGTTCTTTGCACATATTGTATTCTGTGCACCATGTTTGTTTGTATAATGTTTCTGATGTCTGACACTGTTTTCATTAATAAACATGGCTCTCTCTCTCTCTCTCTCTCTCTCTCTCTACAACTATTTTTAACTTATGTTCACTTACGCTCAGGGGGACGTTAATGCCAGCTTCCTGAGGGCAGCTCGTTCTGGAAACATCGAGAAGGTTCTCGATCATCTTCGAAACAAAACAGATATCAACGGCTGCAATGCAGTATGTATAAATGTTTCTAAGAATAACAATAAGTTATTCCTTTATTTCATCACAATATCTATATATGTTTATAAGATCACTCTCTCTCTCTTAGTGAGTGTACTGTTTACTGGCAGGTCCATGGTAAATAACGCACCCATTTTTCTCTATGTTCCGTTTTCGTCTTCAAGTCCACATACGAGTGGATCTTTAAATCATCAATATAGCATTCCGTTTGATATACTTGGGGGATTCTGCTTATGACGCGGTGAGCCCCCTATGCCTTTCTCAGCTTCGACTAACATTTACTGGGCAGGGGCGTCATTCCCCGAGAAAACAATCCACAGTATTCAATCGATTTGAATTCGTATTGACAAGTCTAATGCTGTGGGACAGCCTGTAGTTGAATGTGCTGCTAGAGACGTCCCTGACATCAGCCTCGTACGAGGAACAGGACGCTAAATCTTTACAGTAAACAACCTCTGTAGTGCAACACGGATTATACTGGATCAGTGCTAAGTGGGATTGATCGATCAGGGAATGGGGGGGTGGAAGGCCATGTCCGTATCCAGGCAGCGTCCATCCACATTACACCCCTCCCCTAGCCACCTTCCCCTCCCTGACCTCCCCTGACCTCTCCTATCCTGATCCTACCCTATTATACAGATAAAAATATTTCACTTGAAGTTGTACTTTAACCTCAGCTTAACCAGCTTTTTTGTATTATGTTTTGTTATAATTATTTACATTATTACATACGTTTGACATCCCTAAAGAAAATCTAGGCAAAATGACTGTGGTGCTTCAATTATCCATTGATTGGATTGCTTGTTTAATTCCTTTACTAATCGATTTAAAGAAATCGAAGAGATCGTGAATCAAATAAAGCTGTGAGGAGGGAAGGAAGATTGACCAGTGGTGGATGCAGATAGAACGATTGATTGATTGATTAACCCTAAAACTGATTGTCGAGAAATAATTATGTTGTAATGTAATAACACTAAACTGTATGATAGCTTATTGGTATGCTTACTAGAATGATTGGCCAATATATTGAGTGACTGATTGATTAATTGATTGATTGATTGACTGACTGGCTGACTGACTGATTGAGTGACTGACTGATTAGCTGACTGATTGACTGATAAATTGACTCATAGACTAATTGATCGATTGATAGTTGGATGGATAGTTATATTGATAGATAGATAGATAGATTGATTGATTGATTGATTGAAGCAGAACGGTATGAACGCCCTGCACTTAGCCTCTAAGGAAGGTCACGTCGATATCGTCAGGTTGTTGTTGTCACACGGGGCTGATGTCAGTGCTTCCACTAAGGTTTCCATCTATTTATTAATTGATTGATTGAGTTGATAAATTATTTAAAATTTTTAACCTGGATTGTGTTTCTCTGGTTAATTGATTGGTTTACTTTATGTAATGAGCGATGTTTTGGGGTTATCAGTATATTTATTGATTGATAAATAGCTAATTATTTAAAAGAATTGTAATTACTGTATGACTGATTGACTAACTACTGTCTCACTGACTGACTGCCTGACTGACTGATTGAATTACTGATTGAGTGATTGATCAGTTTGAAAATTAGTGATTAATTAACTAAAAGATGGATTGATTAATACTATTTATTGATTGGTTGATACATTGATTCAATGAGAGATTGAATGAGTGATTGATGAATTGTTTTCAAGACCGTTTAAAAGGCTGACCGATGATTGTTTAGAATGATTAATTGATGGAATGATTAATCGGTCATTGATTGAATGATTAACTGACTTATTGACTAATTGATTGATTAATTGCTTAAGTGATGGATTGATTGATCGGTCATTGATTTGTTTATTGATTGATCCATTGATTGATTGATTGATTGATTGATTGATGACTGATTACAGAAAGGTAACACAGCGCTACACATATCTTCGTTAGCGGGTCACACTGACATAGTGAAAGCTCTCGTAGAACACGGTGCAGCTGTCAATGCTCAATCACAGGTCTCTATCTCTCTCCTCTCTCTCCCTCTCTCTCCCTCTCTCTCTCTCTCACACACACTCTCTCTCTCTCTCCTCCCTCTCTCTCTCTCTCTCTCCCTCATTCTCTCACTCACACTCTCTCTCTCTCCTCCCTTTCTCTCTCGCTCCCTCTCTCACACTCCCTCTCTCTCTCTAGTTTAATACCAAGTGGCAGGTCCAAGATACATATTCGTACTCATAATTCTCAGATTCGCCATTCGCCATTCATATAGTGCACATGCTGATCCACGGTCGAGTATCTTACCTACATCGCCATGTGATAATAAGTGTATGATTGGCTCCAGCCAGTCTTATAGAGCTCTCCATAGATTAACAAGTTAAACCAACCACAAATGGACATTACCTATACCTTATGTAGCAGATGGCGTGGGTAAAATGGCTCTCGATGTGTTTTCCGTTGCCTTCCTCTGCTCTTGCTTCGTCTCCTCGAACGGCACGTTCAGCTAGCGGTTGTATTATATCGTATTGTGGTGTATTATACTGTATCGTATTGTACATGTATATTGCATTGCATGGCATTTTATTGTAATATACTGCATTGTATTGTATAGCATTGCGCTGTACTGCATTACATTGCATTGCAGTGTACTGGATTACATTGCATTGCATTGCAGTGTATTGTATTGTATTGTACTTTATTGTACTGTATTGTATTGTGCTGCCTGTGCTTCCCTGTACTGTACTGTACTGCACTGTACTGTAATGTGATGTAATGTACTGTACTGTACTGTACTGTAATGTAATGTGATGTAATGCAATGTACTGTACTGTTCTGTACTGTGCTGAGCTGTACTATATATTGTATTGTATTGTATTGTATAGTATTTTACTGTACTGTATTGTATTGTATTGTACTGTATTGTATTGTGTTGTATCAGCACGGCTTCAGTCCTCTGTATATGGCTGCTCAAGAGAATCACGTGGACATCGTTCAGTATCTGCTCTCTGTCAATGCCAGTCCATCCGTAGCTACAGAGGTATTGCAATGAATTGTCAATACATGTGTATTGTAGATTTATGGTTAGTCAATACATATGTATTGTAGGGTTATGATTAGACAATACATCTGTATTGTAAAGCTATGATTAGTCAATGCATAAGTAGCTAGAGAGGTATGTATTGTAGAGTTATGATACTGCACTGTATTGTACTGTACTGAATTGCACTGTGCTGTACTGCACTGTATTGTACTGTACTGAATTGCACTGTGCTGTACTGCACTGTACTGTATTACTCTGTATTGTACTGTACAGTGCTATATTGGATTGTATTGCAATGTACTGCGCTGTGATGCGCTGTACTGCACTGTACTGTACTGCACTGTATTATACTGCACTGTACAGTACTATGCTGTACTGCACTGTACTGTACTGTACTATACTGTACTACACTGTACTCTATTGCACACTGTTTTGTACTGCACTGTACTATATTGTATTATACTGTACTACACTGTACTCTATTGAACACAGGTCTGTACTACCTTGTACTATATTGTACTATACTGGACTCTACTTCACACAGTACTGCACTATACTGCACTGCACTGTACTCTATTGTACACAATACTGTACTATACTGTACTATATAAATAATAAATAAATAAAGGTCTAACGTCCGTTTCCTCATCCAGGGATGATGTCAGGGAGTACATTGTACTATACTCTGCTGCACTGTACTCTGTTGCACACAGGACGGGTTCACGCCACTTGCCGTGGCTCTACAACAGGGCCACGACAAGGTGGTGGCCATACTGCTAGAGAACGACACCCGGGGCAAGGTTCACCTGCCCGCCCTGCACATAGCGGCCAAGAAAGACGACGTTAAATCAGTTGCCCTTCTGCTGCAGAGCCAACAGAACTCTGTCGATACCTCCAAGGTCTGCATCTTACCACTTCAACTAATATTAACTAGCTTTAGCTGGTTCTTAGCTAGTTTTAACTGGTTCTAAATTAGTTTAAACTGGTTTTTAACTAGATTTAACTGGTTTTTATCTAGTTTTAACTACTTTTAATTGGTTTTTCTAGTTTTAAGTAGTTTTAATTGGTTCTATATAGTTTTAACTAATTTTAACTGGTTTTTTTGTTTTAAATGATTTTAACTGGGTTTACCTAGTTTTAACTAGTTTTAGCTAATCTTGACGCTGATAAAAATCAATCTCTAAATTGAATTCTATCAAACAGACGTTAATCTGAGCTTTTTATATTTAAGCAGAATGAGATGTAAATGTATTTCTAATTATTTTGTGTAAAAGACATAATATTATAAAGAATCTCTCATTCGCTATCTATCATGTGTTATTAGCGTATGTTTAGATCTTCAGAGATATAATAATAATAGGAATAATAAATATTAACGTCCGTTTCCTCATACAAGGATGATATCAGGGACGTCGTCATATGTGAATATACTATAAACTGAACGACTTCTGTACACCAGGGGTCCACTCTCTGATCAGCTCAACCTGGATTTGAACCCACGGCAATTCTTCTCACCTCGGGATCTGTCATTTACACTATCACAATTGTGCTTGTGAGGGATGATTGCCTGATTGATTGATTTATCGATTAAGTTTTGGATTGCTTGATTTATTAAGTAATCTATTGCTGTATGTGAAGGACTTTTTAACCAGTAGTGTATATTATAAATTGATTGATTTATGAATTGATTAACTGATTGATTTATCTGTTTATTTTTAAGGGAACTGATTTGGTGAACAACACAACAAAGGTTTGTTTAGAAGAGTCACTGTTGCTAATTTAACTTTCTATTCTATTAATCAATTGCTGCAAGAAAGTTTGTAAAAACTATATAGAGCAATAAGAGCTCTCAGTTGTAGTTGATAAAGTTGTGGTGTCGAAAGCTTAGAGTTCTCAAAAATACCAAAACAAATTGAGTCATTTTAAATAGTGTAGCATAATATCACATCGATGCGTCGCATGCTATCACTCAACATTAAATCACATTTCTAATCACTTTAACCTCTGTAACATAACATATCCGTACAGGGTTAATTGCTCGGTAAGACACACTGAATACATTTATCCAATGTTCGATAATAATACCATTTTACGAGAATACGAGAGAATGCCATATACGAGAACACGTACCAAACAGCAAATAACCAACTAATTCTGTACCATGAAAGTTCCAATGTCACTACTATTTTGAGCGGTATAGTTCAATGGGGAAAACCTGAACACAGACAAATCAAAAAGTACGTATGATGTATGAGTGAGTCCAATTGTAAATACGCCACTATATCACACATAGCTTCACATTGATTATGTGTGCATATGTCTTCTTGAGAACATTCTCATCTCTTCACATAGCTTCACATTGATTATGTGTGTATATGTCTTGTTGAGAACATTCTCATCTCTTCACATAGCTTCACATTGATTATGTGTGCATGTGTCTTGTTGAGAACATTCTCATCTTTTCACATAGCTTCACATTGATTATGTGTGCATATGTCTTGTTGAGAACATTCTCATCTCTTCACATAGCTTCACATTGATTATATGTTATATATCTTGTTGAGAACATTCTCATCTCTTCACATAGCTTCACATTGATTATGTGTGCATATGTCTTGTTGAGAACATTCTCATCTCTTCACATAGCTTCACATTGATTATGTGTTATATGTCTTGTTGAGAACATTCACACCTCTTCACATAGCTTCACATTGATTATGTGAGTATATGTCTTGTTGAGAACATTCTCATCTTTTCACATAGCTTCACATTGATTATGTGTGTATATGTCTTGTTGAGAACATTCACACCTCTTCACATAGCTTCACATTGATTATGTGTGTACATGTATATGCTTTGTTTTGTAGAGCGCATTCACACCCCTTCACATAGCTTCACACTATGGAAATGTTAACGTTGCTCAGTATCTCATAGAAAAGGGAGCCGATGTTGGATTTAGGGCTAGGGTAAGTCTACTTTAATTATACTCGCTATAATACGCCTCTCTCTCATCCTGATAGCTTCATAGTGTTACCCTGATAGCTTCATAGTGTTACCCTGATAGCTTCATAGTGTTACCCTGATAGCTTCATAGTGTTACCCTGATAGCTTCATAGTGTTACCCTGATAGCTTTACAGTGATACCCTGATAGCTTCACAGTGATACCCTGATAGCTTCATTGTGTTACCCTGATAGCTTCACAGTGATACCCTGATAACTTCACAGTGATACCCTGATAGCTTCATAGTGATACCCTGATAGCTTCACAGTGATACCCTGATAGCTTCATAGTGATACCCTGATAGCTTCACAGTGATACCCTGATAGCTTCATTGTGTTACCCTGATAGCTTCACAGTGATACCCTGATAGCTTCACAGTGATACCCATAAATACCAAAATTTAATTGATCTATTGATTTGATGTAGAATTCAATCACACCTCTGCACGTGGCAGCGAAGTGGGGCACTTGTAAGATGATCTCACTGTTGTTGGACAGCAGCGCTGAGATAGACAGCAGAACCCGAGTACGTTGATTAATTATGCAGTATATCAATCAATAAACCAATCAATGAATCAGTCTGTTAGTCAATCATTCAATTAATGTCAGTACTATATAATCTCAATAACGAAGTGAAAACGTCATGAAGTTTTAGATGACAGATTCTGAAGTGAGTTGAATCCTCGTGGGTTCGAATCCCAGCCGCGCTGATCTGAGAGTAAAATCTCGGACAGTCACTGGATCGGTTACACCGAGAATGGACTAAATTGCCTGACGGTTTAAGCATGTGGTATTAAAAGTGATAGAGAGAGAGAATATTTTATTTCAGAATCATAACTACATTGATGCATATAGGTTAATGAAGTCCAGAGTGACATATAAATGTGTAACTCTGTGTCTGTGTATATATGTTGATAGACTTCTACATTGTTGATCATTTCACTAGAATGCTTGTTTACTTGTATTTATTATATTTATCTAATACTATATCTGTTTGGGGAATATTCGTGATAATAAAAATCACAATGATTTACATGCTAAATTAAATAAACAATTTAAAGACTATGACCAAAATTTATTGGTTTTTCTTTTCCAGAGTTAGCATAATCGTAAAACATAAATAATAATAGCAAACCAAAATCAATAGTGATATAATCCTGTAGTTAGTAGTCTGTGCTGTTTTGTGCACGTACAGGTTTAATACTGATATAATCCTAGCACAGTCTATGCTGTTTTGTGCACATCTCTGCTGTTTTGTGTAGGACGGTTTAACGCCGCTGCACTGCGCTGCACGCAGCGGTCACGACCAGGCGGTGGACCTGCTGCTGGAGCGAGGCGCCCAAGTGCAGGCGAGGACTAAGAGCGGCCTGACGCCCCTACACATGGCCGTCCAGGGTGATCACGTCGACTGCTCCAGGCTCCTGCTCTACCACCGTGCTCATATAGACGATGTCACCGTGGTATGGGCCTCTAAATCAATCAATCAATAGATCAATCAATCAGTCAGTCAGTCTGGCGATAAGTCAATCAATCAGTCAGTCAGTCTGTCAATCAATTAATCAATCAATCAGTCGATCAATCAGTCAATCTATCGGTCAGTCAATCAATTAGTCAGTCAGTCAATCGATCAGTCGATCAATCAATCAGTCTGTCAATCAATCAAACAATCTATTTTATGGTAGCCTCTTTCGTATTGTTACTTGTTTATCTAACTACATGCACGTTCCTATTGATTATATAATCTGTGCTGTGATGAAAAAATTAACGATACTAAACGAATTTAAATCAGTCAATCAACCAGTCAGTCAATCAATCGATCTGGCGATAAGGCAATCAATAATCAATAAATATATCAATGAATCCAACAATCGCTCAATCAATCACTCAATCGTTAGATCTTTGTAGCGATCAATCAGGTTGAAAGTAAATAATCTAGTAACTCCGTTGATTATACAGTTAATCAAACAATAAATCAATCAAATATACACTTATTCATTTATGTTATAATTACAAAGGTAAATCAATGAATGAATTAGCGATGAGTTAATCAAGGAATCAATCAACAATTCATTTAGTTAATCAATCAATTACTGAAGCAATTATACAAGTTGTTTATTGATAGGTGAGACACTGAGCATTGGCAGAGTCACAACTTATAGTACATAGCAATATAATTAATTATTAATTATTTATTTATTTATTTACAAACTTACTGTACCCTATGTAGTTACAGAACCATCAGCGAGCTTATATCAACTATCATCCACGGCTTGTTCTAAATTTTTACTGTTTTACTAATTTTGATTTATTTTAAAAACCGTTTTTATGTTCTTAGTCATGGCATGAATATTCAGTGTTGTCATTGACGTCAGTAGCTATCTAATTAGCTATTGTTGTTGTTGTTGTAACTTGAGGAGTAATTGTGAATGTTTGTAGGACTACCTCACTCCACTGCATGTGGCAGCTCATTGTGGCAATCTTAAAACAGCCAAACTACTGCTCGATAGGAGATGTGAGGTCAACGCTAGAGCGCTGGTTAGTGTTCTGTCAATCAATCAATCAAACAATCAGTTAAAACAGCCAAACTACTGCTTGATAGAAGGGGTGAGGTCAATGCTAGGGCACTGGTTAGTGTGCTGCCAATCAATCAATCAATCAATCAATCAATCAATCAATCAATCAATAGTTAAAACAGCCAAACTACTGCTCGATAGAAGATGTGAGGTCAATGCTAGAGCACTGGTTAGTGTACTGTCAATCAATCAATCAATCTATCAATCAATCAATCTATCAATCAATCAATCAGTCAGTTAAAACAGCCAAACTTTATTATATTTGCTTAAAATCAACTGAACTATCTCTTAGTTAAAATGGACATATTAACTAAACTCCTGATAAAGTAATTCACGCGTTCTGCTAACTTTATGTTCCGCTGATTGATTGACTAATAATTTGATTGATTGATATATTAATAGGAATTTGACGGATTGATTGCTTTTTGATTGATTGTGTGATAGATAGATTGATTCGCATATAACTGACTGACTGTCTGATCGATTGACTGATAAATTGACTGATAACTGATAAATTGATTGATTGATTGATTTATTCATATATATGTGTGACTGACTGACTGACTGCCTGACAGACTGCCTGACTGACTGACTGACTGACTGACAAACTGACTGACTGGTTGACTGACTAACTTATTGATTTACTCATTACTTGATTGATTGATTCAGAACGGGTTCACACCGCTGCACATAGCGTGCAAGAAGAACAGGATCAAGATTGTGGAGTTGCTCATCCGATACGGCGCCTCTGTGGAAGCCACTACAGAGGTGGCGCTCTCTCTAACTAGTGCTCGATGTTGTCATTGATGACTGTACTATTCGAATCGTTGTTACGTTATGCTATTTTAATATAAATAAATTACTCCAATTGCATTTATAAACAGATATCTTTATTATCGCAGATAATAATAGAACCATTAATAAATTGGATTGATAAATTGATTGATTGATCTGACTGACTGATTGGTTGGTTAATTAATTGACTGACTGACTGATCGATTGATTGACTGACTGACTGATTGATTAATTGATTGATTGGTACAGTCAGGGTTGACGGCCCTACACGTCGTGTCGTTCATAGGGCACATGGGCATAGCCCTGCTGCTGATACAGCACGGGGCCAGTGATTGATTGACTGATTGACTGATTGATTGGTACAGTCAGGGTTGACGGCCCTACACGTGGTATCATTCGTAGGGCACATGGGCATAGCCCTGCTGCTGATACAGCACGGGGCCAGTGATTGATTGACTGATTGACTGATTGATTGGTACAGTCAGGGTTGACGGCCCTACACGTGGTATCATTCATAGGGCACATGGGCATAGCCCTGCTGCTGATACAGCACGGGGCGAGTCCTAACACAGCCACTGTGCGGGGTGAGACATCGCTTCACCTGGCGACCAGAGCTCACCAGACTGACGTCATCAGGGTTCTGCTCAACAACAATGCTCAAGTTAACGCTCAGGCCAAGGTTAGTAGAATAACATGGCTCAAGTTAACGCTCAAGCCAAGGTTAGTAGAATAACATGGCTCAAGTTAACGCTCAAGCCAAGGTTAGTAGAATAACACGGCTCAAGTTAACGCTCAAGCCAAGGTTAGTTGAATAACATGGCTCAAGTTAACGCTCAAGCCAAGGTTAGTTGAATAACAATGCTCAAGTTAACGCTCAAGCCAAGGTTAGTAGAATAACATGGCTCAAGTTAACGCTCAGGCCAAGGTTAGTAGAATAGCATGGCTTCAGTTAATGTAGGGCTGATGTTCTTAAAATAAAAAGCTAAAAGGCTAATGATAACGTCAGTTTCCTCACTAGAAAGCGATATCAGTGACGGGCGAGCCCAGGATTTTAACCCTGCACTTACTGATCCGCGGTCGAGTATCTTACCGACATCGCCACCGGCTCCAGTGAATGTAGGACCTGGTGTTATTAGAATAACATGACACCAGTGAATGTAGGACTGGTGTTATTAGAATAACATGGCACCAGTGAATGTAGGACTGGTGTTATTAGTATAACATGGCTTTAGTTAATGTAAGGCTGATGTTATTATAATAACATGGCTCTGGAGAAAGTAAAGCTAATGTTATTAGAATAACATGGCTCCAGTGAACGTAAAGCTAATATTAAGCAAATTTCATGGCTGTAGTATATTTGATTGTTAGAATAGCCTGGCTCCGAATAATGAAAACCTACCGCTAGTATAATCACAATGCCTAAGTAAATTTTCAAGCAAAGTTTAAATAAAAATTACATTGATTGATTGATGTAGGAACAGCAGAGTGCTCTACACATAGCCTCACGGCTAGGCCACGTTGATGACGTGGCAGTGTTACTACAGCACGGGGCCCCATTAAATGATTGATTGATTTATTGATTGATTGATTGATGTAGGAGCAGCAGACAGCTCTACACATAGCCGCACGGCTAGGCCACGTTGATGACGTGGCAGTATTACTGCAGCACGGGGCCTCACCTGACGTCACGACATGTGACCACTACACAGCGCTACACATTGCCACTAAAGAGGGGCACCTAGAAGTGGCTCAGGTCCTGCTGGAACACGGGGCCAATCTAGCCCAGGCCACCAAGGTCAGTACTGCTCTCAATCAATTAGAAAAATTAGAAAAAAATGCAAATTATTGTGTGTAAATGTGTTGCATGAGCTACTAGGCCTGAATTAAACTTATAAACAACAAATTAATATTAAATGTAAATTTTTGACTGCAGAAAGGCTTCACACCGCTCCATCTGGCGGCAAAACACGGTCACACGAACATCGCTCGACTGCTGCTGTCAAAACAGGCTGATCCTAATGTGGAGGGGCGCAGTGGCCTTACCCCCCTCCATGTGGCCACTCACTTTAACCGCCCCAAGGTGGCAATACTGCTGCTGCAGAACTCTGCCTGTCCCCAGCGAGTGGCCAAGGTTGAGTGCTTGATTTCCTGATGTTTATGTGGCATTTAATTATTGCTCTGATGTAATTAATGATTAAATTAATTAATAAACTAACTTAATTTTATAATGTAATTAATAATTTAATTAATTAATTAATTAATCTAGTTAAATAATAATTGTAGGTAATTAACTATGTAAGTGTTTTAGATCTTTGTTTATATCAGTGTACTTGTATTTCTCTGCGTTTTAGAGTTTATATGTGTCTGCGTGTTTTATTTCCACCACTGTATACTTCCTGTGATTCTTTTGTTTATATGTTACTATATGTTTATAATTACATGTAATTATGTTATAATTATTTATGTTTCATAGACTGTGACTTTCTATGTTATTTGTGTGTTTATATATTACTATATGCGTACCTATGTGTTTCATACTCTGTGTATGTCTATGTGTTTCTATGTGTATCTATGTGTTTCATATACACTGTGTATGTCTATGTGTTTATAGGCATATCTATGTGTTTCATACACTGTGTATGTCTATGTGTTTCTATGTGTTGTTACAGAACGGCTACACATCGCTGCACATTGCCTCGAGGAAGAATAGACTAGAAGTGGCTGAAGCTCTGCTAGAGCATTCAGCCAACCCCAATGCTGAGTCTAGGGTATGCTCTCTACCTTTCTCTCTCTCCCTCCTTCTCCCCCCTTTGTGCTTTCTCTCATTCTCTTTCATTCTCGCTTTCCCCCTTCCCTCTCTCTCGTTCTCTGTCTCTCGCTCTCTTTCTCTTCCTGTGTAGTTCTTGAAAATGTTGGTCTAATATTGTGCAGCTTCTCAGGTGGTTTTCCAATTTCTTCCTCTATTCCTGTTTGTCACCGGTAACAAAACGTGCATTTTACGGTTGGTCTATTCTGCAGTGGCTTGTACAGATCCTGTAGAATAATGTACTGAAAATGATGATACCATAAGCTTTGATAGTCTATGTGGAGGGAAGATCTATAACACCTGACGTATGAACGTGCTTACAGAGCTATACGTCATTGGAACCCATGGCTTTAGCATTTGAGGCGAGTCTGCTACCATATCAGCTGTCAACTGCCACACACTACTGAATGCTTAACACTCTAACTTAACACTCTAATTAATTAATTAATTGATTGCCTGATAGATTGATTGGAATTTAATGGTTTATCACTAACTGTTTAAGAAACCTAAATAAATAAATTATTATAGAAAAACAAAACGTTTGATTGATTGATTGTTTGATTAATGCAGAACGGCTATACGCCCCTACACTTAGCATGCCAGGCTGGTTTAATTGATATGGTAACACTTTTGGCTGAACGAGGTGCATCTGTCAATCATCAGGCCTACAACGGCCTAACAGGGCTACATCTCGCTGCCCAAGAGGATCGAGTGGGCGTGGCTAAAATACTTCTGCAGCAGTTCAGTGCTAAAATAGACCCCATCACCAAGGTATCCTTCTCCATTGGCAGTTATGTTACTAGTTTGATTGGTTGAATTAGTGAATACTGACTGAATGGCCAATTAGATTGATTGACTGACTGACTAATTGATTGATTGACTAATTGGACTGATTGAGTAGTTGATACTCTTAGTAGTTGATACTATTGTTGGATTGAGTAATTGACTGACTAGATGATTGATTGATCAATCGATTGATGATTTGATGGATTTACGGGTTGTATATATACTTATTTTTTTCAGTAGTAGATTGAAAGCACACTCTTCCCACTGTAGATTTATATCATCTTGTCTGTTGTTTTATCACCAGATCGGCACCGTTTTGGATCTCTTTTCTTTCTCTTCTGCACTTGTTTTTTTCAAATAGTTTGGGGGAATCAATTTGTAGAGACATGTGGTGGAGGAAAGTACCTGACATCATTCTTGTATGAGGAATGGGCAATAAAACTTTTTATTATAATTTTAATTATTATTATTATTGAAATTTTTTTTATATTTCTTTTTTTATTTTTTATTTTTTTACCCCGATGTAAAGAACCTGGGGTTTGATAAAAACGATTCAAGCAATACGTGCTGAATCGCCGCCCGGCTACTCGAGGTCATCAATCGGCTTAAAAGAATTGTTGAAGCAGACTGCATGAAATCTTTGCAAAGTCATGGAAAGCCTTATGGTTTGCTCTGTGATAAGTCTGCCTATGCCATTGATAAAGTCAACTCCTTCGGGATTCATCGGGCCCATGGTTTCAATGGCAACCCGAACAACTTCATATCCTGAGGACAGATCTTGAAATATTTATTATTACTATTTGTCCTCTTGATTGTCTGATTGATTGATTGATTGATTGATTGATAGGCGGGCTACACACCTCTGCACACTGCCTGTCACTTTGGTCAGACAAACATGATAAGATTTCTGCTGGAGTGTGGCGCAACTATAGACTGCAGGACCAAGGTACCTTACCATTGCTTTCATGTAACAGTTGTATTCGTACCAAGGTACCTTACCATTGCCTTCATGTAACAGTTGTATTCGTACCAAGGTACCTTACCATTGCTTTGATGTAACATTTGTTACATGCATGCTGCTTGTTACAACTGTATTCGTGTACTGGAAATTTATGATTTAATCAACTGTACGCATTTTCTCAAGTTAATAACTTTCCTGTTAGACTTGTACAGTATATCTGATAACAATAATATATTCGTTTATAGCATTTTTATCTTACATTTTAATCATTTCATTTAACTGCAGCAAGTTACTGCACAGAAACAACATACAATTTGATTGAATTGTCACACGGGTAGTAAACCCAATCGTTCCTAACTATAAAAATAAAACATTAATCAGAAAGAAGAAGAATACTCCCACAAGGAGCCTATGCTCTGTGAGGTAATGTAGTCGTTAGCAGAGCCTAAGTATAACAGATTTGTTAATTGAAAGTTTTAATTGATTGATTGATTGATTGATCAGATGGGTTACACACCGCTGCATCAAGCAGCACAGCAGGGTCAGCTTGCTGTCATCAACATCCTTATCAAGAATGGAGCCTCTCCTGACACACTTACTCAGGTCTCTCTCACCTTATATCTTCTCCTGACACCCTTACTCAGGTCTCTGTCTCCTTATATCATCACCTGACACCCTTACTCAGGTCTCTATCACCTTATATCATCTCCTGACACCCTTACTCAGGTCTCTGTCTCCTTATATCATCTCTTGACATACTCACTCAGGTCTCTATCACCTTATATCATATCATCACCTGACACTCTTACTCAGGTCTCTATCTCCTTATATCATATCATCACCTCTCTCTCTCTCTCTCTGCTAGTGCACTGCCTACTGGCAGGTCCATGGTATATAACGCCGCCACTCACCTCTATCTTTCTCTTCATGTCCACATATGGTTGGATCTTTAAATCATCAACAACATTACTTTTTATGTACCAGTATTCTTGTTTGATTCTGCTAATGACGAGGTGGGCCCCTATGCCTTCCTCAGCTTCGACTAACATTTACTGGGCAGGGGTCTTTAATAACATCAGACTCTGGCAGGTCTTTTATATCATCATCATCATCATCTTCCCTTTAATCCCTGTTTAATCAGGATCTGGATACGAACAGATCTTCTCCAATCCTCTCTGTCCCACACCTTCATTTATATCACTCTCTATTAAATTCATTCTTGTTCTTAAATTTTCTGACTGTCACTTTCATGTTTTTTTCTATGGACAGGTATAAGTTTAATCAAACTGTCTCTTCATTTACAATGCCTGGAAATGTCTAGAGAATGTTGTACAGTGTAAGCTTTAACAAGGAATTGTAATTACTAAGGTATAGTTATCATTATTGGAAAGAAGATTAGAGGAAGATTGAGACTTGCGATGCTGGATGGTTTGATAATTAATTTGTAGGTTGATATGAAAAGAAAAGCAGAGGATAGAAATATGTGGAGAATGACCCGCTACGGACCTGCCTGTAGGCAATGCACTAAGAGAGAGGAACAAGAAATTGAGCTTTTATTACTAAGTTTTTACCAAATCTGTGTACCTGCATATTGATTTATTAGGTTGATTGATTGATTGTAGAATGGACTGAGTGCTATGGACATTGCTCAGCGACTGGGTTGATTGATTGATTGATTGATTGATTGTAGAACTGGCTGAGTGCTATGGATATAGCTCAGCGGCTGGGTTGATTTATTGATTGATTGATTTATTTATTGATTGATTGATTGATGATTGTAGAACGGACTGAGTGCTATGGACATAGCTCAGCGGCTGGGTTGATTGATTGATTGATTGATTGATTGTAGAACGGGCTGAGTGCTATGGACATTGCTCAGCGGCTGGATTGATTGGTTGATTGATTGATTGATTTATTAATTGATTGATTGTAGAACGGGCTGAGTGCTATGGACATAGCTCAGCGGCTAGGTTATATCTCTGTTGTTGAGCTGTTGAAGAGAATCACGGCAGTGACGTCACCACCCCCGCTAGTGACGTCATCAGGGGAGGAGAAGTACAGGCCTGTGCTGCCTGAGACGATGCAGGAGGCAGCGATGAGTGACTCTGATGATGATGGAGGTTTGTATTGTTACGATTGAGCAATACGCCCCGATATATGAGTAGAATTCTAATACCTTAAGATACGCATACTTGTTTATATTGTAAATACCTTGAGATACTTTTACATTTGATTCTATGTCGTCATGGACGATGTTGTTGTTGTTGTTAGGTGAGGAAGCACTGGCAGGGGGGGAGCACTCGGTGCACTATATGACCTCAGAGGAACTCAAGGTCTTACAGGACGACTCTGTCAGCATTGTCAAGGTCATCTCATTCGTATCTCAATAGATGTTGTCATGGATGACAGTAGCACTCTAATTGTTGTTATGTTACGTTGTCTTATCTGTCTAACGAGCATCTGTTACCCTGCCCCGTTACCTCTCGCTCTCTCCCTATGTCTACATCGTCTGCTGCTATATCAATTTTTTATTTATTATGCGTGTATATTACTGTTTACTAGTGTACAAGTTTTATTAAAAGCAAAAAGCTAATGTTAACGGCAGTTTCCTCACTCGAAAGTGATGTCATTGATGGGCGAGCCCAGGATTTGAACCCTGCACATACTGATCCGCGGCCGCTAAATGATAAAATGATATTTTAAATGATTCATTGATTGACAGCTTGTTTTGTTGCATGCTGTATTTATTGATTGATTGATTGATTGATTGATTGACAGGACGATAGAGACCTGACGACGTCATTTGACAGGCGGTCCACGGAGAGAATGAGCCTATCATCATCCATGTGTCAGTCAGTACCGCCCACAGAGGGAGGGGCTAGAGACGAGATTGACAGCGGCATACTGCACCGGGGGCTCCACCCATCTCAGGTTTCTATCTCTCTTTGTGCACTGCCTACTGGCAGGTCCATGGTATATAACGCCTCCACTCTTCTCTGTCTTCTCTTTCCTCTTCACGTCCACATGTGAGTAGGTCTTTAAATCATCTAACATACCTAATGTCAGTCTCCCTCTGCTTCTACTTCCTTCCATTCTGCCTCTGTGACCTGCGTAAATAGTAATTTATGTATTGCCTCTATTACATGTAATGTTGTAATGTGATACTGCTAGTATTGCTTTATAATCATAGTCACTACACTGAAACCTATTCACGCAGCGTTCATAACGACCTTAGCCTAGACTTAAGCTCTCTAAAGTTATCCTCTCTTGTACTACTTGATCTTTCGGCTACCGTTTTTCTTTCAAGCTTTTTCACTTGTTTATATCGTCTCAATAATAGTAAATAGAAACATAACAATAGATGATGATGACGAAAACAACATAGCGTAAAATAAGGAATATCTTTTCGTATCACGACCCTGGTTGAACTTGGATTTAAGGGAAGATGATGATGATGATGATGATGATGATGATGATGAGGTATTGCATTATATTGTATTGTATTGTATTGTATTGTATTGTATTCAGATGGTAGAGAGAGTACAGATCGAGGCCACGCCTCGCATGTATTCCAGCCTACCCTCAGGCCACTCCCCCATCAAGCCCAGCCTATCAGAGGCTGACTGTCACATCTATGCTCCCAGCCACTACACCGGTCCTACCTTCTCCAGCGTCTCTGCAGACAACATCACCTTCTCCAGGCCTTCTAGACACTCAGGGTACATCAATCAATCAATCTATCAATCGCTCAATAAGTCAGTTTATTAATTAATCGATAAGTTAGTCAATCTGTCAATCAATTAGTCGATCAATCAATCACTCAGTTAATTAATCAATGAATAAGTTAGTCAATCAATCAATAAGTCAATCAGTAGATCAATAAGTCAGTTAATTAATCAATCAATAAGTCAGTCAATCAATTAATCTAGCAATAATTCAGTCATGCAATCCATCAATCGATCAATCAATCAAATAATCAGTTATTCCATCAAATAATGAAATAATCAACCAATCAA